>JAOTQJ010000011.1:20004042-20019462 GCA_025642045.1 Solanum sejunctum | reverse complement strand
CTTACCAAGTTCTGGAGAGGTAAGTAATACTCCATTCTCTTAATTATTATGTAGAACTTGGTTAAGAACTTATGTTTTCCAGAGTCTGGAAAAATTTTCGTACTCAAATCAAAATAAATTGGCTTTATTGAGTCTTTTGTTACTACTTTTCTCTGTTGTTCGGAGAGTACGGTGTTTGGGTTCAGATGGTGCGTTAAATGTGCCCCATACAGTTCCTTGTAATAATATTTTTTGTTAAACATAATGTGAGAAAAATTGTGTTCAAATGCCTCTTCTTGGTTTAGTCCTCATAGATGTGAGTCTTAGCTCAAATTACCGTCATGGTTCCTATCCTCTCTCTTTGTTTCTAGTTTTGACAAATTTCATTTCTTTTCAGTTATTGATCTGAACTTCTTGGTGATGTCGATGACATCTTGTCTTATGTTCTTTTAAAAGACATTTGCCGGTCCTCCTCTGAAAAAAAAAAGAAGAGAAAATCCATCCTTCATTCTTTTATCCGTTGAACAGAAATTACATCAACTGAATTGTTATTTTTGTTCCGGACTCCAATTTGTCCTTAAACTTGTTTACTGTCGATGCCTCCAGTTCATCTATTTGTAGCACGGTTCTCTCTTAATCTGAATGACTTGCCTGTGCTTGCAGGTCTTCAAAATACCAGTGGCACAAGGAGATGTTATAATAGCTGGTACTGATGGGTTGTTCGACAATTTGTACAACAATGACATTAGTGCAATCGTTGTTCATGCAATCAGAGCTGGCTTAGGGCCACAGGTGACAGCTCAGAAGATAGCTGCATTGGCTCGGCAACGAGCACAGGATAAAAACAGGCAGACCCCTTTCTCTGCTGCAGCTCAAGAAGCTGGGTTCCGTTACTATGGCGGGAAGTTGGACGATATAACTGTTGTTGTGTCCTACATAAGCAGTGACAGAAATGTATGAGCACTTTACATTTTCGCCTCCTTCCCTCCTTTTATTCTCTACAACTTACTGGTTTTAAGTTCTTTATTCCCTACGTTTACAATTTTTTCTTGCATGGACATAACAGGCATCACTTCGCTTCTTCTCTGGATGTGCCAAGTTGTTCTATCATACTTCTACACAAAAAAGGCTCCGTCAAGCCTTTCTAACACACACACCTCCCTTATTTCTCTCTAGATATGACCTTTACTACCTGTGAAGTGTGCTGCATTTTGTTTCAATCACCCTAGTCTCCGTTTATAAACATCACTTCATGCTTATGTTCCCCTACTCTTCATTTAAGATTGTTTTCTTCTGACTTTACTTTTAGAGCATGCCATCTTAATACTTTGATGACACCTGTAATGCTCATTTGGTTTCAGAAGGCTCAGTTATTATTATGTGGTTGCTGTTTTGATTGATCTAGGTATAGAAATTATTTTCTGTCCTGGTTCTTACTGTTTCATAGCAGTGTTTTAAACTCTCGTCATGTTAACATATCATTCAACATAGTCTCACTTATCAAAGCGTTGTTATGAAGCGCCTTTTCAACCTTTTCAGTATTTTATCATATGAAGTTAGGCATTTAGTAGTGCTTTTCTCGTAGTTACTTCTGATTTTAGTTGTTTCTAGTGTCCGTTTCCTTAACAAGTTGTGTTGTATTTCAAACAAAGTTCTTGTTATGTGCAGGAAAGATCTAAAAGCTGACAGATGTAGTTGGGAGCCTTATTTCTTGCTTTGAATCGCTTGGCTTCGGGCTAAAGATTTTAAGCTCCACTTGAAGCAGATGTCAAATCTTTTGCATATATCGTGTCAAATGTCTCGAAGATAACTTCTACTTCTGATGCACTAGCTTTTTGGCAATTTACCTCCTCTATCCCATTCCATGCCTCACACAAGAAAGAAAAAAAGATATGGTATATCGCAAATGACTCCCTCCCTCTCTCTCTCCCTCCCTCCCTCTCCCGTTAGGGGAAGATCATACGAGTGCTGAATATGTACATGGAATAGATGTCGACAGAAAGGTGCTCCTATACATGGTGCTTGATCGATGAATTATCTTTCTGGCGATATGATGGTTTTCCATAGAATTGCTAGTTTAGGACGCATAGTGAACTTGCAGGTTTAAGCTTTTCTTCAATTCTTGGAAACGAAGTTGGTGTCATCTTTTTCATGTGTAATTGTTCTTGGACATGATTTTCTCTCTGGCTGTATATAAATGAGAATTTCCTTTATTCCCTTTGTGATTTCTTGAGGTTAAGCTCTACTGAAATTGGTCTTTCGGAAGTAATATTTTTATCTATATGAGGTAGTAATGAGGTCTGCCTTCATTTTGTCCTCCTCAGACTCCACTTGTGAGTGTGTTGTTGTTTAAGCTCTACTGCAATTTTTTCTTAAAAAAAGGTGTAAATAATTTGTTAATTACACACAATTTGAGGTGTAAATTACTACTACATTCTTCATAGATTAAGTGGGAGGAACAATACATGCGATCTTTGATGCAAAGTTTGGAACTTCACCACTTTTTTTTTTTAATATTCAAATTGCAATGAAATTTAATTAAGTAATTTGGTTTCAAGTATTAATATCACACGTTTCGATAAATTAAAAATATCACAAAAATTGAAATAAGAAAGATATTAACTTTTTATTTTAAAAGGAACCATCTTTATAAGTTTTTAGGTATGTTTGGTATAAAGAAAAAGATTTTTTTAAGAAAATAATTATTTTTATATTTGTCACGTAAGCAAAATATATATAAATCTAATGTTAATAACTATTTTCTAAATTTAATATTTCTATATCTTTAATAAACTTCTAAATTCAAATATGTTATTTGAATATAACATTATTAAACTCAGGCGAATTCATACTCATACTTCTAATTTTAAATATTTTTTAATTTCAATATAATATTATTAAATTCAAATGAATTCGTACTCATACTTCTAACTCCATCCCTTGCAATGAATTATATATATTGAGGCACAAAGTCCCACATTATTAAATTTAGACGAAGTCATACTCGTACTTCTAGCTCCACCCTTGCATTAAGTTAAAATATCTCCACAAAAATCATAGTCAAGATGAAATTACTTGACTTACTTGAGTTTTGCCCATTAACTCTAAAAATCAAACACACAAAAAATTTCAACTTTTTGTGTGTGAGGTTCTGAATTTTTGCAGCTAAATTTTACAGAACTCCAAAATGGGAGGCATAGTTACACTGGGGTTGGAACTTTTTTAGTTTTTCCTTTTCATGCTTTAGAGAAATTTTGTTCTTAATAAGAGAAGATTATTGAGTTTTGTAGTGAAATTGGTCTGAGTAGAGTGGATTAGATATAGAAGATAAAAAAAAGGCATGTCCGGTGCCACTAAAACTTCCGCTATGCGTAAGGTTCGAGGGAAGGATCCAACCACAATGGTCTATTGTACGCAGCAACCTTGCATTTTTGAACCCGTGACCTCTTGATCACATGACAACAACTTTACCAGTCACTTAAATATATAGAGGATACATATAATCAAATTTAACTAGTTTAGGATTGAAGTCCTGTTGATTGATTGATTCATGTCTCAATATATGATTAAGGAGTTTCTAGTTTAAGAGTTGTGGAGATTTTAGTGACAACACTGTATCTAGAAATGGTAAAGTTGTCTCCATAGTTTCGAGATATGGTCGTATGAATCCACATGTTGAGATCATACGTAATGCAGAGTTGCAGAAGCTTCAGATAGCTGAGCAGGAAAAAGGTGGAGCAACTTGTATTGTTAGGTGAACCTAAAAAAGCTCCACCATTTGGTAATGGATTTCTACTTGTTCATGAATAGCAAGGTCCTTTTCAAAATTGTACGAAAAGACTCGAATTTGAAGAAGTTGAAACCAGTTGTAGTTCATATAGATTGCCATCCAGATAAATTTTACAGAATGAAAGCAGTTGTTGAGTACTATGTTAATGGCAAACAAGATGCTTTGGATTCATTCCCAGATGGTTCTCATTGATAGCTACTTTCCTTTTTGTAATGAGCGGGGTTTCTGGCCTAGCTTACGCGCACCTGGACTATACCACTATCTTTTCTTTTTCTTGTAATTTCAAGTTTATTGCGTAATGTAAGGATTGTTATACGTTAAATACATGGAAGATGATGTAGAGATTTTGTAATTTAAGGGTATTTATGTAGAATAGGAGTCCAACTGTGTACATCCGACCACCCCTTACCCCGCAACGGGCGGGAGCCTTTGAGACATTGGGGTAATGTTGTTATTATTATTGTTTATGTAGAATTAATACACATATTTATGCCACATTTTACTCCTTATACAAGATAACACATTGATTCTTGTATAAGTTATACCGAAATTAGTTATATCCAACATTTAATTTCTAATTTCACGTAACATATGAGAGTTTTATACTAAGATATAGAATATTAGTATCAACTTTATCTGAAACTAGTAGTTTTGACGCACATATATATTGGTGTAAACATTTATTAAAAATTTGTAAAAAATAGATCCGCACTTTAAAAAGAACCAATACATTAAATGCTAAAAGTTTGAACCTATAAAGCTTAATCTTGATCAGGCATTTGGTTACATGGGTGCCATAACATAGACCAAGAAGGGCAAGTACGATGCATTAAAGTTATTGCTATGCACAGAGTTGGGGAAGGGGCCAACCATAAAGGTCTATTGTATGCCGTCTTACCTTGCATTTCTGCCAGAGGTTATTTCCAAGGTTTGAATCCATGACCTCCTGGTCACATGACATAACATAAATCAAAAGCCATTAAAATTCATACACCTAACTGACTCTGCACTTACTGATGAAAAAAGATACTATTACTGCATGACTTAAAATCTTGAATCTACTTCTGTCTATTTTGCAGTAGTGGTAACAAAATCACCTTGAAAAACTGGAGTATCGGGATTGATGTTAGTGATATTATTATCATCACCATTTTGATTTTCACCATTGTTGCTGTTACTATTGCTATTTGGAAACTTAAAAAACAAGTAAAAGTGAGATCCATCTTTTACCCCATATTCCACAAGGGGAATTTCATCGTTATTCAACATGATCGAATCACCATCACCAGTATCCAACATGAGAATTAGACGATTCTCTGAAAGTTTTTCTTGATCGCTTATTTTTCTTTTCAAATCTGCAACAGTTGTATCTTCCGCTATTCGAATGTGAAATAATGTTCCTGTTAATATTTCTATCACTAAATTCATCTTCTTTCATTTTGAAAGATAGTATGTTTAGAGACATAAAAAGAGAGAGAGAGAAAAAAAGATTTATTGTTGAAAAGTTTGTTACATTTACCTTGCCTTAGAAATAGGTAGTTATGAGGGATAATACTCATGCTAAGTCAAATTGTGACTTGTTAGAGATAGGAAATTGGATAAAAATGGGTGTAAATCAAAAATTAAATCAAATCAATTAAATAAAGTTTTGATTCTATATTATTTAAAATCCATTACATTGATTTAATTTTGATTTTAGCCAAATGATCAATCCAATTATGAAGTCATTTTTATAGATAGTATATCTTATTTTTCGAATTTTAATTCCTACTATTTAATTTTAGATTTCCTTTGAATAATCTGATATATCGATTTGAATGATCTAATAGCGTTAAAAATTTCAAATATTTACAATGTATACAATGTTAACTCTTATAACTATATGTCATTTTAAATTTGATTTCATTGGTTTTTAGTATACATTGTTATATTTTCTAGATTTTTGTTTGTAATTATATATTTGATATTAATATACTTTGTAGACTACAACCAAACATTTCACATAATGCATCTAGTGATGACATATTAAAGAATATCACTTTTTAAAAAATTATAAAGATTGCTTTATTGAAAAGAGAGTTGCTAATTCAATTTACATGGCACACTATAAAAGTGTGCATAGTGAAATAATGTCCCCTTATTATTTCTGTCACTAAATTAGTTTTCTTTTATTTTGCTCATGAATATTGCATTGTTGAAGAATGTTGTAACATGTGCATTGCCTAAGAAATAGGTATTTATGGGAGGTGGGAGTGTTTCTTGATAATAGAACAAGGTAAAGAATAACTGTTTTTGATAAATCAATTGAGACGAAGATCGAATGTGAATCATTGAGATGATCGTCCGAAAATAATTTCAGTCCTATTGAAAGTGGAGTAGATGAGTTATTCGAATTTTTATGATAGAAGATAAGAATCTATTATTAATAATGATAAAATTGTAGGAAGATATGATATTAACCAATTTAGCTAAATATTTATATCATATCCCAATAATTCACTTAATATAGACTAGATAAAGTTTTACTTTATGAATGATTGAAAAAAAAAGAAAAAAAATACTTGTACTTATGTATAGTTGTAATGTAATGTAGATCTTATTGACATTTTCCCTTTTATAGTTGTAATGTAATGTAGATCTTGTTGACATTTTCCCTTTTTATTTTTTGTGATAGTGACTCAACTTAGAATAGTATAATACAGAGATTCTTCTTTTCTTTAATTAGTGGGAAATAATGAGTAAAAATAATTATAACTAAGCTATCATGATACTTTTCCCGAAAATAAATTTATTCATCATTTTCTATTGTTGTTTTTACTGTATTTATTTCAAAATAATTAAATTGTTAGAATATTTTTTAATATTCAAAATAATTAAATTATTCACTGTTTAAGATAGATATTAAATTTTTTATTCAATTTTTGCCTCCACTAATTAAATGAGTATTGAAGAGTTAACATGATCATTACTAATGTTTTGTAGTTTAAAAAGGACAAAAAAGGAAAAACATGACTAATTTATATTGTTTTTCTTAAGATGTGTGTCATATTCTAACAATTCAATTATTTTGAAATGGAGGACGTATAAAGCTATTTGGATAATCAACCAAATATTTGAGGATTTATTTCTACCTTTCATCGTAGGAATATAGTTTTTGACTTTTTGTATACTCTATTCTTCTGACTTTATTCGTGATATTACACTATACACACACATATTGGGAAATCAACCAAATAGTCGAGTTGCATTGAAACGATCTTTTTGCTTTTCAAAATAGGAATAAAGTCGTTTACAATACTTTATTTTCTCCAAACTACGTTGTTGTTGTTTGTTATTGTTATTGTTATTGCCGTCTTTTATATTGTATCTTTTTCAGAATTTATTTTACGAGATTGTATGAGATATATAATTATTGTTGAGTAATCCAAATAATTTCTTATCTTGAGTTTTATTTTAAGGGAAGGAAAGCTTGCATTGTTTATGGATTTGAAGACATTAGAAATTTAACCAAAAAAAACAAAAACAACTCCAATAGGTAAATATTGATAATATTTCAAGTTTGAATAAATAATAGTAAAATCTAACGTCTTTAAACTTTAAATTTTGTCAAATTTGCATTGATTTGGCTTCTTTTCAAAAGGAAACGTGAACTTCACTGAATTAAATGAATAACAACAATAATAACATATCCAATAATATTTCACAAGTGAGATCTGGGGAGGTAAGACTGTACGCAGACCTTACCGGTACTTCATAGAAGTAGAGAGAATGTTTCCTAAAACCCTCAGCTCAAAATCCAATTGAATTAAATGAATATATATATAAATTTCTTTGTCATTTTTTGATTTGATATAAAATTAAAAAAAGAAAATTGAATTTTGAATTGTATGACCTTAAATTAAAAATATGTTAAATATATTAAAATATTCTTTAATTTTATGATCTTATAAAATCAGAATTTTTTAATAAAATATATTAAAATGAAAAGTAGGAAAAATAAATAAAAAATGGAATATATAATTCCAAAGATGCCCACTTTTCATTTTACAGGCTTCAACTTAGCTTGTATGATTTAACTTTATTCCAACTGCAGTAAAAAACCAACAGGAAAAGAATAAGTATAAAAACAAAACCTTTTTTTTTTTAATTGTTTAGTGATGTTAAATATAGAAAGTATTTTTCTAAAATAATAATTCTCAGTTGAAAATTATTTCTAATATCAATATATTAGTGTAATTTCAGAAATAGTATTTACAGAAGACAGTGTGTATGAAAATTTATCGCTATCTGACTATGCTAGGAGATAGACAAATTATTTTTGATATATTAGCAATTCAAAAAAAATATTATAAAGTTATCTGAAAAATATTATAAACTTTATGGGAAGATCTTATCCTCCTATTCTATAATGGACGAAAATCTTTGACACATTGAAATAATATTATTGTTATTAAAGTCGTCTTTGATTGATTCACACTTTTTTGTTTAAATAGTATACCAATTCACACGATAACAATGATATACAATTTTAGACATGACTATCTACCTAATATTCCAACATCCCACCTCATGCTTAAGGTCCAATATCTGAAGTTTTCATGAAACATTAATATGAAAGAGCATAATAAGAAATTGATAAATAATAATTAGAATGAATTTTTTTATGATATCATAAAAAATTGAAAAATCACGTTTCTATAAAATTTTGAAAAATTTCAATAGAGTTGTTTCCAATATTTAAGAAAAATTACTCTCTTTCACTTTATTTATTTTATTGTCAATTCAGCATTCGGTGCTCATACTGAAATTTGACTATTCTGGATTCGTGTCGCATAGGTTCCAGTCTAGAGAAACACTTTTTGCTATGATTTTTTCAATGCCTATAACTCGAGCTTGAGACCTCTGATTAATGGAGAAACAATAAATCCCTTACAAAAATAAAAAAAACCCTTCATAATCAAACAGTATCATAAATTCTGATAAATATTATTTTTTAACTTTAAAAATAATTTTTTTAAAACAAGTCCTACATATTTTGACTGTCCTGCTACATAAAATAGAACAAAGGAATTAATTATCATGTTTTATATCCAATAGTTCAAACATGGAAAATAAAAATCCTTAAAATGTTTTTCTTTTCCACTTTCTTCCATTAAATCAAAACTCATATTTTAAGGAAATTTTAAGAAAAAACAGAAGGAAAAAAAGAAAAAAAGAAAAAAAGGAGAGGTGGAGAAAGAGTGAGTCTGTGTGGGCATGTGTGTCCCCTTTCCCTTCTGTCAGTTTCTACTTTAGCTTCTGAATTCTGGGGTCTCTTCAATTTTTTTTACTTGTGAGCAAAAATTTGGTGCTCAAACAACATTTTCTTGAAGTTTAATATACTGGGGTTTTGTTTTTTTGTCACTAGTATGTGTTGATAACACTTGGACAGAGGCACAATTAGCCCCATTTCCAGGGTGATCTTTCTTTCTACTGTCTTCGCAGAAGAATTGTTTTTGTATACATGCTCAGAGAAAGCTAAAAAGCTGCTGTCTTTGCAATCTTTTTTTCTAATGGCAGTATGTAAGTCTTAATTCTTCTTTGTGTTTCTTGAAAAGCTTGTATCTTTGATTTTCCTTTGTTGTTGTTGTTTAAACATTGGATCTTTAACACCCTCATTGTTGGTTGAAGTTTGTGTTTTTTCAAGAATTGCTTGTAAGTTCCAATTGTGTTTTATTCTGCTTATGATTATGGATCTTTGAGACGAGATTCCGGAACAGTCTCTCTACCTGTACCTCTCTCTACCAGGCAGTACCTCTACCTCTTTGAGACAGTAGTAAGTTCTGCATACATTCTATCCTCCTTGACCCCACTTGTGAGATTAGACTGGATATGTTGTCCTCTTTGACCCTACTTGTGAGATTGCACAGGGTATGTTGTTGTTGCTTGTAAGGTCCAATTTTACTGCAAGATCTGATGTATAACTGGTAGTTTACAAGTTTGGGTTTGCTAATTTATCCTAATTGCTCTAGTTTCCTTTTTTCTTTCATTGAGTTTCCATAAATAGGCAAATTGTGTGTTTTAATGAGTGATTTTTGGTGGTTTCCTTATTTGTGGTGGAAAAATAGCATTTCAAGACACGGGGTTTGGATGACAAGTTTAAAAAAATGAAATTTTTGTTCAAAACCTTTGAATTTAAGCTGAAGAGTTAGAGAAATAGCTTATGGGGGTAAAGTAATTTTTGTGTTAGGAAATGTTATTAGCTTCAATGTGTCAATTAGCTGCCTTGAGGGGTAGTAGTTAGTTTTGTTGAATTAGTTGTCATCCCAGATTGATAGAATTATCTGTATAGATGTTGAAGTACTCCTAATTAGTCATACGAGGATTACGAGGGTTTCCTGGAAACAACCTCTCTATATCTATGAGATAGTGGTAAGGTCTATGCACATTTTATCCTTCCCAGACCCCACTTGTGAGATTCCAATGGGTATGTTCTTGTTGTATGGATGTTGACAATTGCATAATGATTGCCATTTGATTCAAGCTGTTTACTTTACTTGCTTTTGACTTGGACTTTGAACCCTCCACCCCCTGGTAAGGATGTTATTAATTTGTTTTTGGAAATAAGTAGGTAAGGGATGTTGTTAGTCACCATATTTTCTGATTTAATAGGGGAATATACACTCTGGTCAGTTTAGTCTTTTGAAGTCCTTTCCGAGCGACCGTTTGTTTTCTTCTCCCATTTTCCATTTGACATCTATTTTTGGCAAATTTGTTTGGTTTCTGTAATTACTATTCATCTTTTGAACCAGGATTTGTTTGCTATCTAAGAACAGATGCAAGCAAATGGTTTCTTATGAAAGTTGCATATATCCTAAGCATGAAGCATGTGCATTTACTTGAAATGATTAATTAGAAACTTCCCGGATTTTCTATTGGACCCATTAACCAGATCGTTAGAGCTGAAGAAAAGTCAACTTAGGTTCCTTTTCTCAACTGAGTTAAAGTTGACTTTATGTTTCAAGGTAGTAATAGCGTTGAAGAATGACAAAAGTCCCATATTGGTGGTTAATAAAATGGGTAGACTTCTTATAAGGCTTGGGCAATCCTCCTCGTTTGGGCTACCTTTTGGGGTGTGAGCTAGGCCTAAGATCTAATTTTACATGGTATTGGAGCAGGATCCATCTCACCCGATGTTACGCCTACGAAATTAAAACTGCTCATCTCTTCGCAATTGTAGGTGCCGGATAGTTAGACTGTGCATATATGTTACTAAATTAGCAAATTCATCCTTAGACTGGCTGATGAATAGATATTGTATTTCGCCCTTGACTTTTTAAACTAAAAGTAGATTAAAGAAAAAGACATTACTGGATGCACGCTACAGATGATAGTACACATTAGTGGTTCCCCACTCATACATATAGTGGACTTCTCTTTGTAGTTGAAAGATGGTTATCCTATTTCTATTCTTTGTCCCTCTCATCCTTTGAAGATTCATTCTTAATATTCTTTCTAGGAAATTTCCTTTCTGTTGATTACTGACATTTAACCCCTTCTGTTGAGCACTTAATCTATTAATGTACATTTCAAGGTTACGAAATTAGACTAGGGACTATATCTCCAGGAAAGCTACATAAGCAGATTACTCTGTATCCTCAAAGGGTCAAGTGGGGGTATCACAGACCATCTAACTTGATAAGTGAAATAAGTTGTTACCGAAAGAACAATTTTATACCTTACTGCAGCAAGTGAAAAGTGCTGTTGTACAATAAGCGCTGTGTGCTACCTTGCGTGTGATGGTGCTGATGATCTAGTGTGAAGTTGGACAGAGAACGTTGTTTGGGAGGCAAGGCATATAATAGGGCTGATGATCTCATGTTCATTGAAGGAGTTCTTTTGAAGGAATGGGAGTAAAATGACATCGAGCGAGCGATTTGTAGTTTAGATACATCAGGATTTTGGTTCTCTACCTTCTTATAGAATGTATCATTAAATCTCTTGTAAGCCTTAAATTCAGTTACAGTGCTAATCAACAACACGTGCTCCACTGGTTTTTGTTGATGATTATGCTTCTTCTCAAGTCTCACTAGGTTGTACTCAAAGTTGTTTAGATCAGGAAAGAAACTCCAGGGCCGGACAATGTCAGTGTAAGGCCAAAGCTTTTACCTGAATAGTTTAAAATTTTGTTTCATGGATCAGTGCCAAGGCACGTGATATAGCTTAGTACAATAAACCAATTATGGTATGTTGCTTAATGAGAACTATAACTCACTTGTGAAATCTGAAGGAAGCTAGTATTCCGAAGGTCGACCGGTATGAGTTGTAGTGATAAATGATGTTTAATGCTTCAAATTTGGAATCAAATGATATGATCTATTGTTGCGGAGATAAAGCATATGTATTGTAAGTATGTCGCCAATAGTATTACATGCTTCGCATTATCTAGTGCAGTTTTTTCACATTCCATATTAAAATATTGTTATTAAACAGCCATGATTATTGATCTTTCTGTGTTTTGACTGTCTCGTTTCTCGTTCTGTGTTAATTTACTTTATTCTGATTTTTCAATTTTTTTTTCAAATTACTTTCTTTGGTTTTCTGGATTGTTAAAGTCCTTGAAGATTCCTTATGCTTCTTGGTTCATGCAGAGAGAAAGAGGCCGGTGGGCCTTAACTGAACCTTAATTTCAGTAGTGAAAGGAAAATGACCACAAAACCAAAGAAAGGATGGAAATCAATTTCATCTCTCAATTTGAAGACCAAATCAGCAGCACACTTTTGTTTACTCCCCAAATCAAAGTCAGATCGATATGGTCTTGGTGACACACCTGTTTATCTCAATGTGTATGACTTGACTCCTATGAATGGCTATGTATATTGGGCCGGCCTTGGTATTTTTCATTCTGGTGTGGAAGGTACGGTCTTGTTAGATTTTCCATCTTACTTTTTTTTTTGTTGTTCACTGCTATTTGTGTCAACGTACTCGTGCAATATCCATTTTTGTTTTTGATATAAATTCTTTGTCGAGTCCAAAGAATTCACGAAATTCTCCTAAAGTTGTATTGGCTCAAGAGATGAACTTCAAAATGACTTGATTTCTCTGAACAAAATCATGGATTCATCGGAAAGTGAAACTATCTTATTGTCGTTTAATAACTTAACAAGTCTAAATGCATGTTTCTTCCTTGAATTGTATAGTCATGTCATTTTCTTTCTTATGTTTCATGATAGGAGATTGTCCCGGTATTGTAGTTTTGCCACAAAAGAGAAGTTTCTGATGACTTCTGAGTGAAGAATAATTGACAAAGATTTTGAATTTGGGGGGATCGGAAAGTTATGGAGTGTGTAACGAGATATTAGTTTCCCCCAGTTTTGTTATTCAAAATTCGTTCACTTGAGAAGATAGTAACAAAATCTTGTGTGCATCTTTTAATAGGGAAATCCCAAAGAAGTGTTAACTGTTGACTATTGTGTCTTAATAGTTTTACGAGCCAATGTGAAGCTTGACATGGAAAACAGAGAACTATTAGTGGATTGGCTGCCTGAATTCGTTATATTTGGCGCCTCTAATTTTTGTAAGTTCAGTTAGTCTGACATATACTTTACAGTTCATGGTGTAGAATATGCTTTTGGAGCTCATGACTATCCGAGCAGTGGTGTCTTTGAAGTTGAACCACGACAATGCCCAGGATTTAAGTTTAGGAAGTCGATATTCGTTGGGGTTACTAAGTTGGATCCCTGTCAGGTTAGAGAGTTTATCGAACGTCAAGCTGCTAGCTACAATGGTGATACGTATCACTTGATTGTGAAGAACTGCAACCATTTCTGCAACGATATATGCTACAAGCTTACTGGGAAAAAGATTCCAAAGTGGGTAAACCGACTTGCAAAATTAGGTAATCCTCTGTCATTCCACCTCTCTTTAATTAGCAATAACTACAACTAATATTGCCTACAAGCATCTGGCTCTAGATTTATCTATTGAGTTGGTATTGGGGAACTAAACTCATAATAATGCTCTTCATAATGACAATCTGAGGGTGTTGGTATGGAGGGAGAATATTTTACGGAAAATAATTTTCAATTTTTCTATGTTTGGTTGCTCAAAATATTTTGGAAAAATATTTTCTCCGTGAAAACAAGTTTCTCACGAATCATGAAAATGACTCCCGTTGTGGGAATAGGGAAAACAAGTTCCATAAATGACTCCCGTTGTGGGAATAGGGAAAACAAGTTCCATAAATGACATTCCATGTTGATGGTCTTCTTCCTACCCCTAACACCCCCACCACCTAAGTTGCTCGTACTCTCCAAAAATGTTGCCGCACCAGTGTCGGATCCTTCAAACATGCGCTATTTTTGGAGGATCCGACATGCACCCGTCGACATTTTTGAAGAGTCCGAGCAACATAGCCCACCACTGCCCCCTATCCTACCTCATCATACCCCCTCCACCCCATATAAAATTTCTTACACCGGGAATAAAACTTAAACTTGAAAAGGGAAATTTTGTCTGGTTATCTCATGTTGTTTCGAGCTTATTAAGGATTTTGTATGATGTGCATGTAGGTTCATCATTCAACTTCATGCTACCTGAGGGTCTGAAAATTGCTGCGGTGGAACATGACCCTAATGGCCCAGAATATGTTACTGAGAGAAGGCGGCTAAGAAGTGCTTTCAGCTGTCTTTCTTCAATCTCAACAAGACAAAGACAGTTATCGACATCTTCATTATTTCTACAATCACCCTTGAAAGGCTGCTTACCATCTTGGGAGTTAAGAAAGTCTAGCAACAGGTCTCTAAAGGAAAGGTAAAAGTAATAGACGCTTTTGAGTTCCGATTTTCTTGGAATCTGTTGGAACAGAAATGTTATGATGAAGGTAAATGCTTAGGAAGGGGTAGTATTTGTAACATGACATGATTTTAGTGTATGTAATATGATTTTTTTGCCTTATTTTGAGTGCTTCATTTTGAGCAAGTTTGCAAGAAGTTAGAAGTTGATGAAGTGAGTTATTGTATGAAGATGCTTGTGGGACTAGTTTTTGATGGTGTCTTAGCTATAGAAGGATGAACAACTAAAGAATGTGGATTCAAAAGGCACATGTATATAATGCTTTTGCCAATCACAAGGCAAATGTTTATGCATCACAATTTCTTCAGATCCTGTCATAGCGGGAGTTTTAGTGCACTAAGCTTGTCTTTTTTTGAAGAAGTTTGAGGTTGGGGTAGGGGTTTAGGTTTGATAGCTGGTTAGAATTATGCATGTATTAAATGTATATTCTATTTTGCATGGGATAATACATCAATTCTCTCATAACTTATACATGTATTAATCATGTGGATTTCTAGATTGCAAAATCAAATATCGTATTGATTTTCTATTTAGGTACTGTGTAATAAAATACACCATAAATCATAATAATTAACCATTTAACTATTAAAAAAATGATAAAATTTTAACATTTGAGTAACTCTCAAAATTTTGTTTGTATCACACAATTGGGATAAAGGGACTTGTCCATCAATCTCGGATGGACCCAAGATTCACTATTTTTTGGCTTTGGGGTATGATGGAATAAAGCAAAATGACTCTTTAACTGTCTGTGTTTCTTTTCAATTGTGAAGTAGCAGTTAGTCAATGTAACTTTTGACGCTCATCATGGGTCATCC
>JAOTQJ010000011.1:19990389-20002618 GCA_025642045.1 Solanum sejunctum | reverse complement strand
TACGTGGTATGATATTGTTTAGTTTCATGATGTTGTAACCATGAAAATTCTCACTTTTTGAAATCATCAATTTGGTGGTTCCCCATGATTCTCTTTTTTTTTTTTTCCAATTTTATGCTTATTTAATTTTTAATAATCCTAATTTGCCCTTTACCCTAATATATCTATAAATCATATTATTCATCATCCTCAGCAGAAAAGAAGTATCAAGGTAGTCTTCTTCCCCATGTCTAACAGTTAGAAGCAATGCCATCTGCTTCTTGCCTTCCAAATAATCTCGTAAGTATCTATCCAAATATTATATTGTATTGTATCATATTATATCATACAGTATCACACATTATGAAACTATGAGAAACCACCATCCAAACAGAGTGTTAGTAACATCCCAAAATTTAAAATACTAGAAAATTAGCATTTGAGAACTTGAGATAGTATTTGAAATATTTTAAATAATTAAAAATTATCGTAAATTTTTAGATTTTATAAAAAAAAAACGCTCATCACTTATTTATTCCAACTAATATTTATCTATCTCCTCTGAAAAAGTTTAAATTATGATTTGAGTAACAAGATTAGGAAAAAGAACAATTTGCTTTTAATGACTTATGATTCCAACTGAATCAGCAACAAATTTGAATATACGATTAATGCTTGATCTTACCCATATTGTATCAATTGCATTATAATGTAATTTTCTTAATGAAACATGTTCATTGATAACACAAACTTACAGATATTTTTTAATAATTTTTCAAAAATATTTTTTTAAACTTACGAGTATGAATCATGTTTTTCGGAACAGTCAAATATCCTTGAAAAAGTTTGGGATCAAACATATGATGAAAACTACAACCAAAAATAACTTGCCAAAAATATTCGAGAATTTGGAGTCAAACCCTAACCTAGTATGGATAAGAGATACTCCGTTCTCTCTACTTAATCATCTTCTCACACCTTTTTTAGATTGACTCTCATCTTCTCACACCTTTTTTAGATTGACTCATGACATTGTCTGACAATCTCAAGTAACGTTTTCTAATATTATTTTTAGTGTTTGCTACTTATACTTACACATGAATATCAAATCATTTTAGCCTTGTGTCTGAAAACAACTTGTCTATCTCTGTGAAGTAGTGGTAAGATTTGCGTGCGTTTTATCCCCTAGACCCTACCTGTGAAATTCCGCTAGATATGTTGTGATTCCCGTCCTTGGAAACATCACAGATTGAAATGACACACAGCCATTTGCTTCTGATGACAAAATGCATAGTTCCTGCATCTTGCTCTAAACAGACACACAAAGCCAAGCAGAATGACACAGCTTATAAACAGTTTGAATGTATAAACTTAAAACGCGCTTGACGTCTAGATGATGTGCGCGAAAAACATCAGAGAGACCTACGGGGTACATTGTCGAATTCAAGTGTAGCTAGATCCAACAGAAAAAATCAAGTAATAGTTCATAATTGTGAAGAAGATCAATCTAGTCTACAGTCTACACAATGAAGAAAATGATTCTCGATCACATAAACAAAGCATATATCTACACGAAATGCTTGTCATAATAGCTGTATAAATTTTTAAGGGAGCTTTTCAGACAACAAGGGGAAAAAGGGAAAAGAAAGTTATACATAAGGTAAATAGCAACAGAGATCTACATTTGTGCAATATCTCACCAGACGAACACAAGGCGCTTCATCAGCTAACTAACTCAGAGAATCTCAATCATCTGCGAGCCCTGCCACTTCCAAGCGTGAGTTCCAGATCATCGAATCCTACATCGTGAATCTTTTCACCTTGCCATGCCTTGACTGATGCATTTCCAAAGTTGAAGTCGATGCTCTTACCCTTGTCGGTGACCATATCGTTAGGATGTAGTGGTGGAGGCACAGGTTTTACAAGATTAAATGTTGGAGAAGGTGGAACATTGGCCACATACTTCTGAAAGTTGATCCACTGGTCTGAATCAATGGTAGATGAGTCAGATTCATCACACTCGGGTATGGTTGGAGGAGTAAAACGCTGAGTCCGACTTGGACTTGCAGGGGCTGAAGCAGCAAAGAAAGGGATATTCAAAGCAAACATTGATTCTTTGGCAAGAGTCTCTAGATTGACTGTTTGCTTAGGATGCCTAGTTGGTGATGAAAGTGGTGGCGTTACAGGGGCACTGTTTGATATTCGTAATGGAGGAAGGGAGGGGGGAATGACATTCTGGAGAAAAGAGTATGGGTGTGATGACATGTTAGCATCAGCACGGGATGGACTGGGGAAAGAAGAGGAAGTTGGACTCGGCTGATAAGATGGAATTGGGCTAGCAAAGTATGATGATGGGGGACTTGGATGCCGTGAAGAACTTGGCGTGATGTTCGCTGAAGTGCCTCCAATCTCCATCGGGGTTGGCTTGCATCCCTGAATCACACAATAGTAGAATGAAAGTCAGTATCAAATTCTAAAACAGATGCCAAGTTGTTAATATCGAGCCACACACGATAGATTACAAATATAAAAATTTAGTTATATATGAGTTTCAGAGAGCAAATTTGCAGGATAGCACGGCAAGATAGGAAATAACTCCCATGCTCAACCCATCGTGGAGATCCTAATAACCTAGCAGCAAAATGTCTTCACCTCAAACATAGCTTATTGTTTAAGTTCTAAACGCCGAAACCATACAATTGATATCGATAACTCAGAACACATTAACCCAAATTCTCTGCACCTAACAAGGTTAGAAGATATAATAACCTAAAACATATGCCAAGTAATTAATATCGAGCCACACACGATAGATTACAAATATAAAAATTTAGTGATATATGAGTTTCATATAGCAAACTTGCAGGATAGCACGGCAAAATAGGAAATAACTCCAATGCTCAACCCATCGCGGAGACTAACCTAGCAACAAATGTCTTCACCTCAAACACAGCTCATTGTTTAAGTTCTAAACCCCAAAACCATACAATTAATATCGATAACTCAGAAAACATTAACACGAAAGTTCTCCTGAAACTCGAGTTTCAAAGAGAAAATTAACCTCAACAGATTATAAGTTAGAATCTGGATAAGCATTCACAACAGAAAAAGAAACAGCTAAAGCCTATGTTGCTCGGATTCTCCAATGTGCGGATACTCCAAAAATGCACTAATCTTGAAGGGATCCAACAAGCACCCATTAGTAATTTTGAAGAGTCCGAACAACATAACTCGAAAGCATCCAATTCCACGTCCAGAAGCTCCAGATAAAAGAACCCTTTTTCCACTACCAAATTAACAACAATTCAACCTGGAAAATTCAAGCATTTCCCCCTAAAACCCTTCACATTTTCTGATAAATTACACACTAGATCACTCTAATTTCTCAAAACAACAACACATAAAGAATAATTAAACAGATCAAAACAAGGAATTCAGCAAATCCAGAAGCTTAGCAGCTCCAAAAATGATAAAATCCATCAAAATGGGGCACCGAAAAAACAATCAAGATCCAGAAAAGAACAAACCCCATTACCCAAAACTTCAGATCTAAGAAAATCCAAGCAAAAATCCATTAATGGGGTTCAGCCAAAACACAAAATTAATCTACCTTGCGATAAGTAGTACCATCAGGTTCAACAGTCCAACCAGCTTCAGTACAAAGAGCTTTAAGAACTTCATTGTTATCACAGTGTTTAGGAAGATTATAGTTTCCTTGAGCTCTTAAACCAGTATAAATCTTAGCAGCTATAGCTCTCCTCCTCCTCTCTCTCCTTCTATTATTCTCTCTTTCCCTCCACGACGGTTTCCTTCTTCCACCACCACTACCACCACCTGTCTCCGGTACACCAGCTCCGGAGACTCCACCTCCACTTGACGCTGGTGATTCTCCAGCTTCCCACATCATGATTTTGTTGACACGCGCTCGCTTTTTCGCTTTCTCCTTTCCCTATCTGCCTCTGTGTGTGTGTGTATATGAGAAGAAGAGAACATGGGGTGGACCCAGGTGGGTTTGAGGTGGCGTGAGTCGGTGAGGGGGTTGGGTTGTAGACAATAGACACACGTCTGAGACGATACTCACGAGGAAGACGTTCAATAAAGCATAGAAGAATCTTTGACGTTTCACTCCATGGGTATTGGGTGTTGTCTTTGGATGTATATGTGTATATGAGTTGTATTGTGTAAAACATAAATATATATTATATATATTGTGTATATATATTTATAGTTTGTAATTAACTAGTCTGAGTATATATAAGTTTGTAATTATAATTATGCATGTATTAATAATTGAAGTGGTGGATTCTATTGAGATTTTTTATGGATTCAGTGGTTGATGAATCATTGATCAAAGAGCGAGCGGTCATCAGGTTTAATGATTTAGTGGTATCTGCAGATGTAGTGGTTGGTAAATTGTTTCTTCTTCTTCCTTCTGGAAGATTCAGAAAAAATCGAGCTTAGATGGAACTGAACTAGATTGGACGAACGAATACAAAGATAAAAAGATTTATTGAAAAAGTAAAAAAGGAGGTTATTCAGTAGCCATCGCAGGTTTCATGACTTTTCTTCCATTTCGACACAGAAAGAAAAGAACATCGGATGATCGATTCCTAAGAAAAAAAATATTATAATGTTCTGACAACTGCATTATCCTTAAAAATCTACTTGAATTACGTATCTTAGATAGAGAACTATGAAACTCACCAGAGTCAGCTTTATAAAGGCCTTTCTCAAGCGATTGATCGACAGGATTTAGATCTGATCTTTGAAGGAATTACAAAAAGGAGACACTAGTAGCACTCTTCGTTGCAGTGACATTCATTATTTATGAAGAAATCCATGTATGTGTATGGATTAGTTATGCAATGTTTAGATATTCATGTATTACCTATTCCATCATCTATTCTACATTAATAATATATACACTCTTTTATAAATTATACATGTATTAGTTGTGCGAGTTTCTAAGTTGCAAATCAAGTACCTTGTTAATTTTACACATGAATAACTTATCTCTTAACTGATCACCAAATATATTAGTTATGCACGATTCAATACCTACATAACTCAAATCTACATTAGCTACCAAATAAACCCCTAAAGAGTCTTATCTTCTTAACTCTTTCATCGTTTGATAGCTAGTTAAGTTATAAGTTATTCATGTATAAAATTAAGAAAATGTTTGTTTGTAATTTAGGAACTTGCATCTCTTATATATTAAGTTAGGAAAATTATGCGGATAAACAAATATATATTAGTTAATTAGCTAACATAGCTATAGTTTGAATTAATTATGACTCACGACAAATATCTAGCTGCAATTACAATTTGAGTTTTGTATAATTCGTATGATTTATACAAACATTGCTCATGATTATATAAAAAGTTGTGTGCAAATCAAATTTATAGTAAAATATACAAATACTGCAAATTGTATAGCGAATTATACAAGCGTTGTGCATGAATTGTATAGCGAAATATACAAACGCTATACAAAAATTATGAATTGTATAGCTATTTATATAAGTGTATACAAATGTTGCACGAATTATACAAACATTGGTATAACTATAGTTATGAAATGTAATTACCCAATTTATAGATATGGAGTATAATTAAGATATTTTTGAGTGTCTATATGCGAAATTCCTCTTTAAGTTATAAGGAAAAAGTCTACATAACTAATACACGTATAAGTTATAAAGAAATTTATACATTATTTTATGCGATATTAGAAGATGCATGAATGAACTACTATATGCATAATTAATTAGTCTAATACATGTATTATTAATATTTGTCTTGACCAGCCATCAGACAATCTCAAAGGGATATTGTTGGTTAGAAAGTGAGTTATTCAATTAATATATGAATAACTAAATTTGCATCAATAAATCTTATATAATTAATTTTAACATTACTAATACATGTATAACTCTAATCAATAATCAAATAATCCTTAATTTATCAAAAGTCATTATTGCAACTCAACAACAATAACACACTCAATATAGGTGTAATGCCTCGAAAGTTGAAAGGTCAAAACACATAAAAAAAATGCAGAAAATTCTGGTGCACTCGTTCTATGGGTCCAATGTATGAACTCTAGAAGATTGTACGGCTCATAAAAATTAGTCATGGAAAAGGGTCTCAGAGCCTAGAAAAAAAAATTAGAATTTTAAAAATTTGACGAGATCATTTATGGATCGTGCAAGAACCATGAGTTATAGAATGGGCTCATGGAAGAAGTCTTGAGGTTTGGAAAAAAAAAAGCCTTAGAAGTTTAAGACGGATTGTGATTTATTCTATGAACTATAGAAAAGGTTCATAGAATATCATCAATACTTAGAATATTTTGAAATTAAGGGCAGTTCTACATAAGATTTTACGATCTGTGAAAGTAAATACAAGTTGTAGACTATGCTCTTAGATGAGACCCTAGATTTGAAAGATTTTCAAGACCTCAACAATTTTTCTACGGACCAACAAAACAGTTCACAGATGATTATACGATCCGTAAAACTGAACCCGTAGAAAAACTTCAGAGACTTCAAAGTGGAGAAAGATTTTTACAAAAAGGGTTCTATGGCCTATAAAATGGACCATCGCTTGTAGACGCTAATAGTAGATCCCTCCGACAATTTTTAAGTGAAAGGTATTTTGTATATATTTCCTACTTTTCTAACTTCTAAACTACATCGTTTAGGTTCTATAAACTAAAGAAAATTCATACATACATATATTTTGTGTCTTACTAAAGAATAATCTAATGATCATGTCAAATCTTATTTTAAAATCAAATAAAAAATTCATACATACATATATAATAATATAATAAAATAAAATAAGATTATAGTAATTGTTCCAAACCAAAGCACATGTTGTGAGATTATGGCCTAGTGGGTGGGGAACAATTCTTTCTTTTTATCTTTCACTTCTTTTTTGTCTTTCTGCTGCAAAATGATTTGTTAGCAAAGGGTTGTCTCTTTAATTATTAAATGCAATCAACCAGCGAATAGAAATCTGCCACGTATGCAATTATTAATTATTTGATTAGGAAATCAATGATTAAAATATATGGATGTGAATACACTCTATCTATTAAAATAAGTAATTAAATCTACATACTAGATAAATTATCATCTGCTGCTTTCAATAACAGCAACATACTCATTGTAATTTTATAAGTGAGATCAGAAAAAGCAATGTATTATGCGTAACCTCACCCCCTACATGGTGGAAAAATTACTTTAGATAAAATCTCGAATCAAGTAAAAATAATTTGAGAGAAAAACAGCAAAAGTTAAAAGCCGAGATAAATGGCTAAAGAAAACATGAAAACACATTAAAAACGGAACAAATTATCGCCACAAAATAATACGATAAACGAAGCACAAAGCACAAAGAATATAAACTCATAAAATTGTACATAAATTCATCAAAGCAGAGTTTACACTCTTATCTAACAGAAAACTTTCTGCAGGTTTTTAAGTTTACACATATCTAATCACATTTTGCACCCAATCTTTTCCACAATGACCACATATGTAAAAATGGTTCTTTCTTGTCCAAACTTTACAGACTTTGAGAGCCTTCAACTTCCGGCGTCGGCATCACTAACTAATCGGGTATGCACCCGAGATGCTACATGCAACGCGGGAAGTACGTTTGCCCTACATATCCTCCAGACATTGCCCTTCTGACATTGGACTCGAACATCTTTGGGTCGCCACTCAACACAGCAGCCGCGTCATGGTTGAGGGGATCCTCATGATTAGGTTCCTGCAGAATCGGAAGTTCTAAACTACAGCGACTACTTAAAGTAGCGAAAAATATAACAAACTAGAAAGAAACAAGTACCGTGAACAGATGATATAAGCCATAGATTATTGTGTTGATGTTGAGCACAGGTTTCCAGTCTTCTCGGAGAATGTTGAGACACACATTTCCTTCCAAGTCGATATTTGGATGGTAAACCTGCAAAATCCGAGTTACCAGAGCTAATGATAAACAATTGGAGTCTAAATTCATTCTTCAAGAAATTAAAAGAGAGTCGAAAAGGAAAAGCTATAAAACCGTTACGCACCTTTGTCTTGCACTTGACCTTTGGAGCCTCATGAGGATAGATAGGAGAAATATGGAAAGAGAAGACAAAAGTTCCATGCCTGAATACGAACAAATAATACAATGTATGTTATCAGCACCGAGGGAAAGCTAACTTAAAGTGCACCAAATTTCCATATAAATACGAAACCAGAAAGGCATATCCAAGTCGAAGTACACCTTTTTCACGGATTTACTCCATTAACAGAGAGAATAGTTCAGGAAGACTACTTACATATAGTATCCTTCATCAGGTTGAATGGTGACTTCAAAGTTCATGAGGTCATCTTTTCCATTAGGGAATGATATGCTACATGTGTTAGGTAGATTTAGCTCGCTGATATCTACAGGGAGCAAGATAAATGCTATGGCCATGTCACAATATCATTAATGTGGACAAAAAATAGAAGACAAAGAAATAGTCGGAGAAAAAAATCACTCAGAAGAAAAAGATATAAATGAATCCCTTTTTTGAGATTCTTCTTAGTAAGGGGAAACATTATATAATGACTCCGAGAATGGGGCAATGAAGGAACTGAGACAACCATTCATGAACTTCCGTCGAAAAGTTTACCAATCAAAAGAGTAAAAAAAAAAGAACTTCCATTAGAAAGTGCTTTGCAATAATCAACAACGACCTTCACCTTTCACTCTCTCTAATACGTAAGAGTCATATGCAGTTAGCTGTCACATACACAGATGTTCAAGCAACATGAATCTACAACAGCAGGATGTCAAAATTAACACAACTATAGCATTTATATGAGTAAAAAGGAGTCAACTTAGAAACGACAATGAATGACATCAATCTCCACAGCAATACATGGGAAATTTGAGGAAACCCGTGAATGATGAGATATGAAATTGAGGGTCACTCTAACTTTCACTGCCTTTTAGCCTCCAATTACGCTAACACTTCTCCAAGGGTTCAACCTCACACTTCTTACCTTCAGTGTCACAAAGAACCGCCTTAAGAGGGTTCCACTAAGACACGTGTTGGAAATAAATGCAAATAAAGTGTGAACTTTACTGAAAAGCAGCGCAATGGAGAAAAAGTACATATATATATTATCAACACTAATAATAATAAGCAACAAATATAGGGTACAAAGAAACTGAAAAAAAAAGAATATCATAAAGTAAATATCAATTGTTTAGTATCACCTCTTCAGCGACGCTCATGGTAAAGAAAAAGAATACCTTAGAGCTTTGATGACAACATTGAAGCACACATTAAGTGAGGTGAAGCGCTCAACATATTTTGCACCTCAATTCAGGGCTTAAGCGCGCCTTTGACAACACTAGCCTACTGAGATAACCTATGCACTTTCTCAGGATCATCTTACATTTGGAAGATTCTACATTTACTACACTCTGCCACACACTCCGATGGTATCAAAGAGGAGAAAGTGATTCATGTTATGGACCATAACTTCTCATGTCTCAAATTACAATCAAAGTACACTATTTCATCGGAAACTTTACATGGAAGATCTATAAGGAAGGTAAACACAGAACTGAATTGAAACCCTAGCTAATTGAATCTAAATTGACCAATTTGACATGCAGAAAGAAATAAGAAAAATACCTTGCATGAAACAAAATGGTTAAACTACTTATTGATTTAAAAGCTTTTATGACAAAAGGGGAAAATAGAATACCTTTATGAAGACGCAGCTCTCCTGCACTTTGTTTCTTAACCTGTGGCTTTCCACTTGCGTTTTCAGCAAGCTCTCTCTGTTTCTCCTTTACTTTAAATAGCTTAATCATGGTCCCTACAAAAGCAAAATGCATCACATTGAACCACAATATGAATTACAAGATAAAATACATGAAAAATGAGTCTTCTCCATCTTTACATTTATAAGTACAAATAACAACACACATGTACGTAAAAAAAAAATTGCAGTTGTCAAATAAGCCTCCGACCCAAAGTATTTAGGTTCGAAAATATCAATCTTCGGTACCATTACATGTTATTCAAGTCCATTTCATATTGAATAATAAGGCAAATTAGAAGTTCTCTTGAACTAAAGGTTCTCCAAGTCTTGCATTTATTCTTATAGAGATATAGAAACCCTAATCAAGATAAAAGGATTCCATATACACACACACACACACTAATATTACAGATTTAAATGCAACAACAAATAAGACTTCATCTCAGCTAGTTAGTATTACTTGAATGGTTATTTACTTCTAATATATTTTGTTGCACTAGTTAGATCTGCATTTAGAGATTGTAAGTCGTCTGAATCAACTACCCTCCGATGATATATGAATACAACAACAACAACATACTCAGTGAAATATAAAGAACATAAATAGTTTCTTTTTATAACTAGCCAATGTTTCAGCGAAATGTCCCAATAACTCTTATTGAGCTTTAAAGCAGAAAAAGAGAACTTGCCCCTTTTTTAGGCTATAAATTCATTTCTAGTTATGGACAAAGACATTAAGAGTATATCAATAATGGATATTCCCATTTGGGATAGCACTATTTTTACCAACAGCAGGTACTACCACTGAACCTATTCTCGGCAGAACAAAAGCCAATGATCTTAACAGAGATACGCGTAGAAGACCCTGCACCCAATTCTAGCCTGGGACAACTCCGCAAATCAAAAGTAAAATTCAGCATCAATCAAGCGTGCCTTTTTCTGTTTTATTATATAGCAGCATTATTTTGGAAAGACAGAAGGAAGTACTTGAGCTTAAACAAAACTAGAGCAAATAAACTAACAACAATTGTAGCTTCAAAAACTTATTCACTCTCAATAATAACAACTGACTATGCTGCTCAGGCTCTCCAAAAATAATGCCGCAATTGTAGCCTCCCACAGGTGTGCCATAATTTTGGAAAGACGCAAGAAAGTATTTGAGCTTTAACAAAACTAGAGCAACTAAACTAGGATACAACAATTGTAGCTTCAAACACTTATTCAGGCTCAAAAAATACAGAAACTGGCTATGTTGCTCAGGTTATTCAAATGCAATTGGAGCTTCCCACAGGTGTGTCATTCTTTTGGAAAGACACAAGAAAATACTTGAGAGCTTTAACAAAACTAAAGCAATTAATACCACACCCGTGGAATGATCATCCAAAAATCCACTGCTTTTTCAGAATCCAACACACCATTTTTGAAGAATCCGAACAACATAACAATTCAGGTACCAACATTACAATTAGGTAGCAACATCCAAAAATTCACTGCTTTTTCAGAATCCGACACACCATTTTTGAAGAACCCGAACAACATAACAGTTCAGGTAGCAACATCCAAAAAACCACAGGTTTTCCACAATCCAACACCATTTTTTTAGCACTTTTTCCACTGCCCAGACTTTAAAAAGTTAACAACAACAACAAATTAAGTCAATTCCAACTGCTCAGAACAAAGTAAAATGGGGAAACTAAAAGCAAACAAGAGAGACCATCAACTAAGATCAAACACGCCGCCAAGAATCCTAATTTCAGTACAAAAAATTGAAATATCACAAATTTATCAAAAGGGGTTCAGATTAAAGACCAACCAATGATAATTCAATCGATTTCACGATCTGGGTAAGAGCAAAACTGGAAAACAAAAATGAAAAACACATAAAAAGAACCCTTATACCGCTGAATCTGAAAAAAGAAGCATAAAACTACAAGAAAATAGCAAAATTTTGTGAACCTGCTGTTGCAGCTGCTGAGATGAGAATCTGCAAAGAAGATTGAAGAAGGGTGATGGGGTCTCTCTACTTATATGAGAGAAACAGTAAAAGAGAATCTGAGAAAGAAAGGACACTGAAAGCAAGGCTTTTTTAGTTTTGCTTTATAGTAGAAAGGTATACTCTTTTGGAGGCATTTTCTATTGGCTCTATCTCTCTTGCTCTTTTTTTTCCTTTTTCTTTTTTTTTTTTTTCGTTCAGTGTTCGATATTTTATTAAAGATATTTTATATTCAAGGCTCAAATATAAGATCATCTTTCTTGAGATTTGAATATGTTTAAATTTGCTTTGAAAACTTTAAAATGTTTTTTATTAAGATATTTCATATTCAAAACTTGAATACGAGAGCATTTTTTTAGAAGTTCGACTAAATCTGAA
The DNA here is from genome assembly GCA_025642045.1 of Solanum sejunctum. Taxonomy (NCBI): domain Eukaryota; kingdom Viridiplantae; phylum Streptophyta; class Magnoliopsida; order Solanales; family Solanaceae; genus Solanum; species Solanum sejunctum. The sequence goes on along the minus strand of JAOTQJ010000011.1, from coordinate 19,990,444 downwards.
CTTATATCGAAAATTTAAAATATTTTTTGACAAAGACATTTTTAACCTAGAGCTT
>JAOTQJ010000011.1:19951247-19963808 GCA_025642045.1 Solanum sejunctum | reverse complement strand
AAGCTGCCAGTAACCTATATTGGTAAGCTGCCAGTAACCTATTTTGGTAAAGTTGCCAGTAACATATATTGGTAAAGGTGCTGGATCTTGCTTCTCATGTCGCGTATCAGATGTTCTGTGTATCTTTAAAGGAAGATCTCAAATAGGCCTAACAAAATTGAAATGGTTGTAAAGTTTAAATCGTTGCTAAATCATGTCACCTTGGCTGGTGTCATGCCACTTGTGTCGTGCCCCTTAAAGTTCATAACTTTTAAGTTTTTATCCATTAGTGTTATCTCCTGATATTTTGATTTAGGACATGTAACAAAATTCTAGTTATATGCGAGCGTACAGATTCTTTCCTGTTATCTTTCTAGATATGCAAATTTACTTTCTATAATCTGAAGATGGACACAGTTTTAGCAGCACATGATGAAAAAGCAAACAGTTATCAGAATTAAATTGTTCACCTACATTCCTTTTTTCTTTAGCTAAATTTTCTTTGAAAAGGATACGGTGTATTTTTTGTGTGTGGATGAAACAATAATTTTATTAATATTGGAAGTATTTCCAAATACAAGCAGTATACCAAATCCTTTTAATCAAGATGGGAATACTGTCGCATACAAGTACATATAACAAAAAGTTGAGAATCTACAAACATTGGTTCTCTACAGTATGCACCAATCATCTATTATGAAAGGGACCTCATGGTTGCACCAAAAGCAAGAGGCTATCCTCAAAAGCCTTCAAAGAGCATAACTTTCAATGAAGAAGGCCGTTCGAAGAGCAAATTATACACACTGCTTTACATATTTGTTCACAACTAGTTACTTTTATGTTCTTTATAAGGTTTATGAATATAGATACCTAGCACCCAATCCTCTATAGGAGCTAAAGTGAAACTCGAGGCTTGATGAGTTTTATGCAATTCTAACCTATATAAATCTGTTTATAGGAAAATACTCCGACATTTACCAAACAACATACTAATCTCCAAGATGGGCCAGTCAGTGCTGCTGTGGAAGAACGTGAGATGAAAGTAACTGTTGAAAGGGAACTTGTATCTCAAGCAGAGGAAGAAGACATGGAGGCTCTTTTAGGCACGTATGTGACCCCTTTTTCTCTCTTGTTTTGGCACTTGATTATTTCATCTTTGGCTTGAAATGTAAGCTGCTTATGTCTGCATTAACAAGCCATCCCTTGGCACAATTGTGAGAGCAATTGTATAATAATGACTAGTATGTCTCCTACATGATTAGGTGCTTTAGGAGGGTTAACAACTGTATGAATGACACATTCACTTGGACTTGGGTATAAGCAGTGTTTTAGAGAGCGATTAGGATAGCAAGAATGTTTCTGAGGCTTAAGCAATAATCTAGAAGCTAAGGGTGTGCCTCTTCAATTGAAATGTGCAACTTAATGAAAATACAAATTTCCTCGCTCAAAAGAAAAAAAGAAAAAACTTAAACCACATCCAGGTATTACCTAAAAATATATTACATATAACATGAGAACTTCAACCGACATTATTAATATCCATTGGATTATGATGACTGTTAATCCCCATTCAAGTATTCAACAACATTACATCCTCTGTTCCAATTTATGTACTCCCTCCGTCCATCTTTACTTGTCCCTTATCGACTTGGCACGGATTAAGTAGTAAATGATAGGGGTAATTTTACCAAATCACCCTTTAATAATAATAAATATATGTCTTGAAAATGTATAGGGAAATTATTATAATTAATGATTAGGACAAATTAGGAACTAAGTGTAAAATTATTTCTTGATTTCATAAACTGGACAAGTATTGTTGGATATCCCAAAATAAATGTAGTGGACAAGTAAAGATTTACGGAGGGAGTATCTTATTTTCCTTTTTAGTATGTCTAAAAAAGAATGCCACTTCCTATATTTAGTAATTCCTTGATTCAAAGATTTTTTTAGTTTAAACATTCCATATAGCATATTTGGACCACAAGATTCAAAGAGCATTTTGGCATATTATACCCATCTTTAGTTTAAGACGACAAGATTTCAAAGTCTTCTTTACTGAAACCTCTTTGCCTAGTCAAACTAAGACACATAAAATAAAACAGAGGGAGTAAAACTTGTAGTTGTTCCTCGTTTCCAAGTCCCTGATTTATCTGGTGTAAAATTTTGGTCCCTTGTCCTGATTTTGTTTTTCCAACTTTCTGCAGTTATGTAATGGGTATTGGTGAAGCTGAGGCATTCTCAGAGCGGTTAAAGCGAGAGGTTCAAGCTCTGGAAGCTGCGAATGTGCACGCCATTTTGGAAAACAAGCCATTAATTGATGAGGTGACTAGTCAATATTTTGGTAAAAAATTCCTATTATTCTGATACCTGTGGCTGAGGAGCTTTTGGTTTTATTTTCTTCCATGAACTGCTGCTGCTGTTGTTTTTGTTACAACCAATAGGCTTCTATTTCAATAGGCTATGCAGCTCTTCCGTTGTCAAACCTTTTTTCTGCCAAGTGCAGTTAACAGCAAACTTTGCCCGTCCCCTTATATCTATCTTTTCTTCCAAATCCTCCAGTTATCTATATGTATGTCCTTAGATATATTCTCAACACTTAATTTGTCGCCTTCTCAGATTAGGGGGGAATTCCACGTTTTCCATAAAGGAGCAATATGTTTCTCCCTCTGAAATTATTGTCCTGCAGGTCCTGCAGGGGCTTGAAGCAGCCACCAGCTGTGTTGAAGATATGGATGAGTGGTTGGGCATCTTCAACTTAAAGCTAAGACACATGAGAGAAGACATTGAATCAGTAGGAATCTCGGCATTTCACTTATGTAGTTAATTATCTAGTATTAGCAGCAAGTAGATTGCTTTTTCCTTTTTTAATCACTGGTTTTGTATGTGTATTTCTATTATAATATGATCTGCCTATGTTTGCTCTTAACTTGTGAATCTCTTGAATGTGAAATTTAGTTTTGTGTAATAGTCCTTAGAGCATCTATCTAATATGTAGTTTTGTAGGTTTTCTATGCAAAGCAATGACGAATGGATAAACCTAGATAATATAATTACCTCCCTGACTTCAAATTTGGTTATCTAGAAGTCTGATCTTTCTATATATATGCTTCCAGGTAAAAAAGAATGATAGTTCTATGTTTACATTGTTCTAGTTGCTGTAAGACTGAGTTTGCTACATCACATGTACATATTCAAAGCTGGCCCTGGCACCAGTCATAAATATATATACACATATACATATTCAGATACTTAATTGCATTTGAATGTTGCCAGCCTATTATTTGATTGAATCTTCTTTGCTAGTGCACTGCTGATCCTTTCTCTATGCAGATAGAGAGCCGCAACAACAAGCTAGAAATGCAGTCCGTTAACAACAAAGCATTGATTGAGGAACTTGATAAGCTTCTTGAGAGATTGCGTATACCCTCTGAGGTCTCTCTCTGTCTGTCTGTCTCCGAGCTTGTTAATGGACACTCTTAAATAAACTAATTTTGTTACTTGATCATTCTTGTTTTGTAGTATGCAGCATCTTTAACAGGTGGTTCATTTGACGAGGCAAGAATGCTTCAAAACATTGAGGCATGTGAGTGGTTAACTAATGCTTTACGTGGCCTTGAAGCTCCTTATTTGGATCCTAGCTATGCAAACATGAGAGCTGTATGTCCACTTGTTCATTTCTTTCTTTCAGATTCTTTTAGTTATTTCTTCATCAGTGTTGTGCTTCATCATATGGGGTCGAGAGGGTTAATATAGATAGATAAGGATACGTATTAAAGCATAGCACAATTTTTGGCCTGATCTTGGATAACTGTTGTTTTTCAGGTGACTGGTGAAATATAAAATGGTTGACTTATTTGCAAATATGTGGTATTTGTTGTATCATGTGAGGCGACTGGCACTGAACCTTGGCCTTGTAAAATGGATAGGGAACTTGTCTTTTCTCTTTTTCAATCAACCAGCTAATTTATATTGATAAACTTCTTGTGGTTCTATGGGACATATGATCGATTACTGTATATGGATGAGAAGTATGGAAATAGTATTGTTACATCTATGTGCTTGTTTGCCAATTGAATTGAAACCCAAGTAAACCGGCCTTTCAGATAAACTATTTCATGTTAGCAGTGGATGTTTCTCTAATTTGTGTGTTGAACTCACTTTTACTTGCGGAAATGTTCTTTGAATCTCTTGTAGGTGAAGGAGAAACGAGCAGAGCTTGACAAGTTAAAAACGACGTTTGTTCGAAGAGCATCTGAATTCTTGAGAAACTATTTTACCAGTTTGGTGGATTTTATGATAAGTGATAAGAGTTATTTTTCTCAGGTGTTCTTCTGCTGTCAGTTTTACTTTTTTATTCAGTTGTCATCTTTCTTTTGTAAGTACTTACAACTGACAGCTGATAACATGAATACAACAGCGTGGACAATTGAAGAGGCCTGACCATGCTGATCTGAGATACAAGTGCAGGACATATGCTCGTCTTTTGCAGCATCTGAAGGTCAGACTGATTAAATTTCTTGGTTAACTTACTATTGTTTATTGGGATAAGGCATTAGTACTCCCTGAAGTATGACAGTGACACACCTTAACTTAACTAGCATCCTATTACCCCCTTAAACTCATTTTTTCTCTATTTTCATGCACCTTTTGTGCTGATGTGACACGTTCAACCAGTTAAATTGTATGTGTTTATTACCTGTGTTTATACCACATGCGTCGCCACGTGTGTAAAATATATATGTATTTTTTATTTTTAAAGAAAATGTTTTTTTTAATCTTCTTATTTTTTTAATCTTATATTTAAATTAAGTTAATATGCATAATTTTTTTAAAAACAATCTTCCTTGTATTAATTTTTTTTTCATTTTTTAACCTTCATTCATTGTTTTTCTCTTTTTTCTTGCTATTGATTTTATTTATTCCTTTAATTTTATTTGTCATTTGTTTTGATTTAATTTCAAATGTCTTGCTGTTAAAATAAATGAATTTCGGATGGATCTCAAAATAAGTGAAGAAATTCAAGTACAACCCACCCACCCACCCCCACCCCCCGCGGGAAAAAAAAGAGGTTAAAATGTATAAATCAAAGGGACAATTTTAATTTTTTTTTAAAAGTACTGCAAGTTTAAAAAATTATTAAAAGTGAAAATATAAAAAATTAATGAAAGAGAAAAAAATAAAAAGTTTAAAGGGAGGAGGGAAATAAATATTTCACAAAGAAAGAAATGAAAATAATTAAATATAAGGTTTAATGTCAATAAATTGTGTACTAACTACTTGTACAATGACCAATTAAGAAAGGACATACATCTACTTTTTTAGCTCATCACTTGCCTTCAACAGAGTGTACACTCTCTATGCCATGCCAGCATTTAGAGTATATTTAGTTCATTTTAAATTAGTTTTTTTTTTGGGGGGGGGGGACCCTAGTTAAGTTAAGGCGTGTCGTTTGGATTTTGGTTATAGTTTGGGTGGGGTGGGGGTTGCTTATGCCTTATCCCATGTTTATTTTAACTGTTTCTGATGTTCTTTTCACTATCCTTTATTTACAGAGTCTTGACAAGAATTGCCTGGGCTCCTTGAGAAAAGCTTATTGTACATCCCTTAATTTGCTTTTGCGTCGAGAGGTCAGAAAGTTAATTAATATTAATCCAATTGTCTTTTCATGTCTTTCGATAACTATTTTTACTTCCTTCTTCTTTCTGAGTAGGTTGGTTAGATCCCCTTATATCTTCACTACAGCATTTCTGCACTTCTAAACTATTTGGATATCTGTTTTCTTCATCTCAGACCTTCAGTGTTCTTTGCATCAAAGAGTTGCCAAGTTAACCTGTTTTTGAATAAGTTTTATCTACTTGTAACCTACGATCATAGCTAGACAGTTCCTGGACTAAATTGTAAAAGAGGTGCAGACTTCTCTAAAGATGAGACTGAAGTGCATCTGTTTACTATTAGCAATAACAAGCTATATAAAAAATGAAGTGGCAGCAGTAGAAAACCAGATGAGAAGAAAACGAGAAAGATGGGAATCCAAATTCCAACACTTCTCAAGGGGTCAACACAACACTAGCCACTCAAAGACATTCATTTATAATTTGACTCAGAACTTTTAGTATACATACAAACTGGACCAGCGAGGAAAATGAATCAGGACCCTGGAAGATCAATTTTGGAGAAGAAGAATTGCTTCACGTACAAGTAACTTGGAGCCCTGTCTAGCGGACTTTGACCTACTGTACTTGATGCAAGAAGATTTCAGCACTAGGAAATTAATGGCAATTGGACTCTCCTCTTGAAAAGGTCCTGAAAAGAACTGAAGCTTGCTAATTTCTGGAATATGTAGACCTATGAACACACTTAAAAAGATAAATCATTAACAGTTGCCTTCTCACTCAAAAGAGACATTGCTCAAAAAAGCTACCAAGGGCGTTGCTTGGTGGACCAAACAATGTTCTTGCATGTTATGGGGTCATAATCTTTACAGTTGGTAAGCTGGCCCAGACACCACTATCATTAAAAAAAACTTCACATTGGGCAGCCAGAACGGAGAGAGTGTGCATTCTGCAAGCAGTTTTCTTTTCTTTTTTTGTTGCCAGTGAGCAGAAAGCAAGAGGTGAAACAGGCTTAATTGTTTAAGAGTGACTTAACTTGCAAAGATTTGAAAAACATATTTGCATTATGCATTGATGTTTTTTTTTTCTTTTTTCCAATTTGTGTGTCAACTCCAGATGCCCTTGATGCCCGTCTCATAGAAATTTCGGCTGACCTATAAGAAAAAGCTGAATCTGTTGGTTTCTATCCTCATTGTTGTAACCCCTAAATCTTTTTTTGAGTTCTGATGGAATATTTGTATTTATTTGCCATGCCTCCTGATTCTCCTTGGACCACTTCAGAGTTGAAAAATGGAATAAGTTTAGGATCTTAATAGATCCTTGATAAAGAACATTTCAAGTTGAAAGTAATGATGCCGTAAGTATGCCATACTTTGCAGGCTCGTGAGTTTGCAAATGAGCTTCGTGCCAGTACAAAGGCGTCAAGAAATCCAACTGTATGGCTGGAAGGTTCGATTGGTTCGAATCAAAATGTGAATAGTGCAGATACTTCAACAGTTTCAGATGCATATGCTAAAATGCTGACAATATTTATTCCTCTACTTGTGGATGAGGTGCTGCTCTACTTTCTTCTCTCTCTGGAATATATTTATATAGATAATTGGATAATGTTGCTCTTCATAAAACATAATTAGTTAATGTTGCCTTCACTCCTGATATCTTGTTTTTTTGTTTCTTTTTCCTAAATGCAGAGTTCTTTCTTTGCTCACTTCATGTGCTTTGAAGTTCCTGCACTTGTTCCACCAGGAGGTCTTGCTAACGGCAATAAAAATGCTCATGATGCTGATGATGCAAAGTATGATGATTTGGGCATTATGGATATTGATGAGAATGACAGCAAAGCGGGTAATGCTTTGTCCTTTTTCCTTCTCTTGCCTAGCCTGATTTATGGTCAATTAAGGACTACTTTTTATTATCTTGCAGGTAAAAACACTGGTGAACTAGAGGCACTGAATGAATCACTTCATGATTTACTTGACGGAATACAAGTAATGAGACATTTCATTCTTGCTATAGTCTTGTTATTTGATTATAATCACAATGGTATGTTAACTTGAAGGGAAGCCTTGGAAGTATTCAGCTAACTTCTGTTAGTAATGGGTTGAGATGCTGCATAAAAATACAGATCTTAGTTGTAGGTGTGCTTTCTAATTTGGTGTCTTCTACTGTGAGCTATGTGTTATCTACACAATCAATGTTAACACCTTCATGCTTGATTGTTCCCAGTAGAATGTGTACTTATCAACAAGTTCCTGCTATGACTGTACTCATCCTGATAGAGTTCAGACTTTTACTCGGAAAGATCAAGAGAATTGGTTTTGCATTGTCCAGCAGACAGCTTCATAATATATCTTTTCTGTAAAAATGCCTATTATCTTCTGCTGTTATGTACAATTTGGCGGACGTTTTGTAATGTACCACTGTCTCTAGTTGTGTTCTGTAAAACCAGCCCTTGATAAGCCCAGTTACTGTTTTCTGGACATATTCTATTTTTCCTTGTCATGAGGAGCTAGTGCTGGATGTTTGCCAGCAAGTTTTACCTATTCTTCATGGTGCTTATAGCTTAGTTTTCTCTATTAGTATATTTTTTCTTTTGTGGATCAATTTTCATCATAGTTTCGGAGTTTTAGTGTCTCAATATTCTGGATTTCTGGTTGTTAATGGGCATAATTGTTAGTTGGATGGTTACAGATTCTGTTCAAAGCACCTGACAAGAATCTTCTTTTCATGTGTTTTAGGAAGACTTCTATGCGGTGGTGGATTGGGCATACAAGATTGATCCTTTGCGCTGCATATCAATGCATGGAATAACAGAACGTTATATTTCAGGTCAAAAGGCTGATGCTGCAGGATTTGTGCGCATCTTGCTTGATGACTTGGAATCTAGAATTTCAACACAGTTCAGTCGGGTGAGTTCTTGTCATGATATATGCCTTTGGAACTCATAAGTGATGATGTTTACCTTTTTTCCTATTTGCTTCAATTGCAGTTTGTTGATGAAGCATGCCATCAAATTGAAAGAAATGAGCGAAATGTTCGACAGTTGGGAGTCTTGTCATATATACCAAGGTGGACTGAGTTATATATGTCCTTACTTTTATATACTTGCCTTAGCTGTGGGCACAGGTTTTTTGTCAAATATGTAGTTAAGTGGTTCAACTTGGGGGCATCTGAATAGTGCTTGACATACTTAGGGTGTAAAGTTATTGGTTAAGCATGTAAATTTGGTGTCCGTAGGACGTGTTTAACTAGTGGAATTTCAGGGAAAGCTTTTGGTTTTATCTTAACCCTGCTAGTTTATGTGGTCTGATATTCTGATTAGCACATTTTAGACATGCTAGAGTATGGCTCTTATATCATATTTTCTTTACTGAAGGATTGACCTTCATTAACACTGACAACGGTGTAGTTTTGTTTCTTTGGGAACATTTTTTCCCCAGTTTGAAGGAAAAAGAGTGATTACACATATTTCATACTGTAATTGTTACTACCAAGAAAATTCCCACTTTTGCTTGAAGAAATCAATTCCTCAACTTTTAGCTGACAGTTCAGTGGTTTTTATTTCTATTATTTATTACTCAATAATTTTCTTTTCAAGTAAAGTTAGACAGTGTCAATTTTATATTGTATATTACAGCTTGATGTTCGTCGCCTTTAATTTCAGTTAGTGAATCTGACAGTAGGGCATTCTTCCTTCCATTCATGCAGGATCATACTCTTTTCATCTTTGTATTACCTCTTTTATGATTAATTGTTTTCTTTTTTACCTTTTGCCTTGAGCTTCCTGTAACAACTTTGCGATTGAAGTTATCGGTAATTGTTGGGCTGTATGCTTGTTGTAATGATACTTCAAAATATGATTTTGCTACTTATTTTCCTTTCGGACTACTGCCAATTTATCTTTGTCTTGAATAATTGACCACTTCATTTGCTATTGTAGATTTGCCACACTTGCAACCCGTATGGAGCAGTATATCCAAGGACAGTCAAGGGATTTGGTTGACCAGGCGTACACAAAGTTTGTGAGTGCTTTTATCTCTGGCTTATTTCTTAATAAACGAGCGTGAAGAGTTATTAATATGTGAGATTATGACTGGTGAAGATTTCAAAATGTCTTACTATGTAGTTGATTGCTTTGTTTTCCATTTTTTTGGTGCTAATATAGCAGTTAATAGTTCTGTAATTTACCTTTTTAATATTCTATAATAGAAAATCACATATCTCTAAAGTGGGAATTAGGGGGAAAAAGTAAAATAGGAATTAGGAAATGTGTATATAGTTCGTCTTCTATGTGTGATGAATTTAATTTTTACACTTTGTTGTCGCCAGTTACCTTATGTAATGTTGTGGCGTGGCTGTTTTGGAAATTGTTTGGCAGGTCACTACAATGTTCCTTACTTTGGATAAAATTGCTAAAGCAGACCCAAAATATGAAGACATTATGCTTTTAGAAAACTATGCAGCATTTCAGAATAGGTATTGTTCTAATGTTTCTTTCAGAGCTCTACTATATATTCTGTTCTGTCAAATCAGTTTGAGTGCTGATGGGAAGCAGTTGTGCAGTCTTTATGACCTAGCTAATATGGTGCCGACATTAGCAAAATTCTATCATGAAGCCAGTGAATCTTATGAACAAGCTTGCACACGGCATATCAATGTGATTATATTCTATGTAAGCTTCCTATTTCTGGCTTCTTTATTTTTTAACGTTTTTCTTGCTTCTTTTATTGTTGCTAGTACTTCTTTATGTCCAAGTCTTTCTGATGATATACCTTAAAACCTGTACTTCCGGCAGCAATTTGAGCGACTTTTTCAGTTTGTTCGAAGAATTGAGGATTTGATGTACACAATCTCACCTGAAGAGGTTAGGTTACTTTTTTCCTTCTAAGCTTCTCCCAGTGAGAGCTTTATTGTCTTCCCTCCCGGTAACGGTATCTTAATTTTCCTTGTACGAGGGCAATATTGCTTGTTAATTAGTTCCCTGCTTTGTTATTAAGTTGATATGAATTTGAGCCACTACATGATATTAAATCACTAATACTGGAATAAAGTTGTATTCTCTCTTCAGTGGATGGAACTTTAGGTTTGCATTGCTGACATTTGTTAAAGATTAAGCTGACACAGAGCTAAAATTTGGTTCCCTTATTTGTAGCTGGGTTATTCCTCCATTCGAAGTAGCAAAGAACTGTTTTGTTCCATATTTGCACTTGCTTGAGGTTTCTATCAACTTTAAATGTAGATGCTTCTTATTTGACTGCGTCAATAGATCATCAGTTGCTAATGATCTATGCTATTTTAAATATTTTAGATTCCATTCCAACTTGGGCTGTCGAAGATGGATCTTCGGAAGGTGGTAAAATCCAGTTTATCTGGGGTAAGTCTGTCAATGTCCTGGTTGATCTTCCCCTTTTTTTTAAAACATAAACAATGTGTCACTTAGATGTCTTGCATTTTTGGGATATTTGATAAGTGTTCAAACTTTGCTTCTATAGGTGGACAAGTCCATCGGTGCAATGTATAAGAGATTGCAAAAGAACTTAACCTCAGAGGAGTTGCTGCCTTCATTATGGGATAAATGCAAGGTATATCTAGCAAAATAGGGTATCAAAATTAATTACTTGATGAGAAATAAATTATATGGTGCCTCGTGTGATTCACTTTGCTAAACTGGTGAGACAATCCATGGGAATCCTCTCTGGCCATTGGATTGTACGAGGAATAAGAGAACTTAATCCTCACTATATAACGAGATGGACAGTGACCTGGAGAAGAGGCAGAAAGTGCCATTTTTAAAGTAGGATATGTAAACATAAATCATGATTATTGGACCTGTGGTACAACACAGACATCTAAAGTTCTTTTTCAATTGCACTGTCATGTCAGAGTGATATCCTGTACAATTTTTGATTTGCTTTAAAGTCTTACTTTGTGCCTAGGCTTTTGTTGATCTCTGTCATCTTTTCGTTCATTTCTCGTATAGTAAATTTACCAACAACATTCTTTCATATTCTTGCAGAAAGAATTCTTGGACAAGTACGAAAGTTTTGCTCAGCTTGTAGCCAAGATATACCCCAGCGAGAACGTCCCATCTGTCTCAGAAATGCGCGATCTTTTGGCATCCATGTAAGAGGCCTTTTTGTGAATTTGATTCTAGTTTTAGTTGTTAGGAAAATGGGGTTATAGAGTATGTATTTTGTTGTCTATTTGTATTCCGTAGATCGTTTGCGTGTATTGTACTTGCCTGTTTTGTTTTGTAATGATTTCTTTTAAGCTACTCTGTTGGATATTCAAGCTTTTGTTCAACTGTGAAGGAAGACTGTTTTATCACACTACATATCAATTTATTCATTAGTTATTAAAGAAGTGTTTTCACTAGTTATGCCTTGAAATATTTGTTTTACTGACAACTATTGTTGTCATGTTTGTATAAGTAAATTTGTGAATGAAAACTATTGTTGTCAATGTTTGTAAATAAATTATATTTTTGGGTTTTTCGAATTCCTATGTCTGTCCCTAAAAGAGTTGTCTAAAACAGACAAATTTTGAATTCAAGTCTTAGATCCACCCATTATTATTATTATTAATAATTTTATTTATGTGTTTTGATCATAGTCTTTCCAACAACTTAAATATTTTTTCAAAGAATTTGATGCCGATTGATAAAGATTGTGATAGAGTGATGAGTATTGTTTTTTTTTTTAATTAGGGATTTTGAGTTTGAGTTTGAATATGGAGTCGTCTTTGATAAGGAGTTTTTCGAAATGAGACTTCTTGGTGTGAATTCAGATGAAGTGAACTTCAAAGCTAACACTGATATATTTAATTGCAATGAATTAGTAAGTAACTCTACATCTATAATCAGATGTCTCGAATTCAAATCTTAATATCACATCATTTTTAATAAAGAAAATACTTTACCTTTCAAAATAAAATTTTCTAAACCAACACCAAAAAAAGTCATAATTCA
>JAOTQJ010000011.1:19884355-19906619 GCA_025642045.1 Solanum sejunctum | reverse complement strand
CGTGCTAGCATGTGCCCAATATAAATTCACTTTTAATCTCGATTTAATATTTTAAGCTGTTAATTATTGATACCTATAGAAAGCTAATTTATGTTGCACACATAAAATTTTGTGAGCGCATCAAAAATTTATTTAGCAATGTACATGAACTTCTTGATTTTATTATAACGGAAGAACCATTCAAAATTACTGAAGCACTCTTAAGATGCTCAAGCAGACATGTTGAGCTAGCACAGACTCAATATAAATTCACTTTTAGTCCCGATTTAATATTTGAAGCTGTTAATTTTTGAGAACTATAGAAAACTAATTTATGTTGCACACATAAATTTTTGAGAGCACATTGAAAATTTATTGAGCAATATACATGAACTTCTTAGTCTAATTATAATAAAAAAAATTATTAAAAAGTATTAATATACTCTCAAGCTACTCAAACAAATATGTTGAACAGTTACCTAATTGAACAGTTTATACGTAGCAAAAGAAGAGGCAGCCGAGGAGCAGGCATGACCATGAGTCAGCCCAAGCTCCTCACTGTCTCTTCTTAGATATAGGAATTTGGGGGCGTGGATATCTTCGTTTAAGTAAAAATTTTTTATTAAACGCATATATATATATATAACTGACAGTGTTAGATTTGGAAATCTAGCTCCAACCTATCATTTAGGGTGTATTCAATTCGATGCAATATATTTTTTGAAAAAAACTTTTTCTTTTATATGTTACTTGATTGACCAAAACTTTTGAATTCGATCTATTTTTTAAAAAATTAATTTTTTTAATAAAATAATAAAAATAAAGAAAATAAGTAATACAAAGAACATTTCACATTTATTATATCTTCTTCTTCCTTTATTAGACCTCGTCTTCATTTCCGATCTCGTAACCTCCCCAATCCCTTACTCTCAACTCTATCTTTCATAATATTAAGTTAAATTATATATAAATTATTTTTAGAATACTATTTTTTACTTATTTAATGAAGTAAACAAATAAATAAAAAATTCACTTATAAAAGAAAATTTCCTAGAATCCCAAATCAAATTCTTTTGAGGAGGAAGACCCACCTAAACTACTAAATCAATACCCTTTTGAGGTACAAAATGAATTTTATTTAAATATATTAAGGGGTTGTTATAAATAAATTAAGATTAAATTCGTTGAGGATAAGTTATAATAATATACTTGTATATGTTTTATTAGTATAAAGTATAATTTGAATTGTCTTTTGTTTAAAAAAAATATGATATCACTATAATATATTTTTATGTGTAAATATATAATAAAATTGCTGTTTCTTTTTTTTGTTGTTGTATTTCCTTCTACTCCAATATTTCAGTCATATTTATTTTATGTTGATTTTCAAATATTTGACTTTTATAATAAGAGAATAAAAATACTTTCATTTGCTAAATACTAAATTGTGTGGCCCTTGATAAATAGACCTCCTCTATCTTTATACATTTTGACCAATCTATTGTACTTCTCTCTGTCCTACTGTCATATTTGACATTTTCAAGTCTTGTAAGAAAATATCATCACAAATATTTTTGAATTTTATAATTTAAAAGCAACGATATATATATATATATAAATATTTTTTTAATTTTATGATAAAATTATCACATAAAAAGATAAAATTAAAGAATCGCAGAAGTAGAGGTTTTCTTAATTAGAAAAAAGAATAAATTTTGTGCCAAATTAAATAATGCTATATAAATTGGGAGTAGTAAGAGTTATCTTTAAAAGTAACAATCTTTTTTTTTTTCTATTTATACGGTATATTTTTTTTAGTTAGTTCAAAAGAGTGATATATATCTATATTTAGGACTCCCATTTGTTAAAAGAATTGATGTACTCTTTTAATTTGTTCTAAAAAGAATGACTTTTAATCCTTTTTTATAACATTTAAATTTTATGTATTCACATGGCATGTTTAAGGTCATAAGTTTAAAAGATATTTTTGTATATTAGAAATAACTTTAATTCAAAATTATAAAATTGAAAAGTCTTTTTTATTATTTAAAATTATGTATCAAGTTAAACTAGATCATTTTTTTAAATGGGTGAAGTAACAAAAATATCTATGACTTGTTTAAAACTATACATTTTAAAAGATTTTTTTTTTTTGAATTTTATGTCAAGTTAAATAATATTATATAAATTAAGACCGATTGAGTATAAATAGCTAAGGAGCTTTGCCACGCTTCCTAATTGACAACTACACATTATTGATAGAAAGTTTCAGATACATGGATCACAATGACTCCTCAGCTAAATCAACATTTCTATCCACAACCTAACCCAACTCCATTATTATTTTGTTTATTCATGATCAATAATCACTCTTGCCAAACATCCCCTTTTCAATTCCCCCCTCCAATTCAATAACATTCACACTTTTTTTTTCTTTTGATCTTGTTAATGGCCATGAGGCCAAGAAAACTCTTTCCAACATCAAACCAAACAACAAATTGCCATGGTGTTTGTGACTCAACATGTCCTTATGGGTGTTATCCATACCATGATGTGGACTATTACATGCCACCACCACTACCTACACTATTACCACAACAACCACCAATCGAATCGAGCAACAATAAAGTTATTCAGAACATTTTACCTTATGTTATTATCTCTATCGCGTTGATCGCTAGCATGCTCTTACTACTTAGCTACTACTTTATCATAATAAGGAATTGCTCGAATTGGAATCGTAGAAGAACGATAGAGGAAGGCGATAACGATGAGTTCTTGGACGAAAATCGAGGTCCAATTATTGATCATCCAATATGGTACATCAATACTATAGGACTTGACCCTTGTCTAATCAATTTGATCACAAATTTCAAGTACAAAAGAGGGGATGGTTTGATTGATGGAACAGAGTGTTCTGTTTGTTTGAATGAATTCCAAGATAATGATTCTCTTAGGTTGTTGCCTAAATGTAACCATGCTTTTCACATCCATTGTATTGACACATGGCTTAGATCACACACGAATTGCCCATTGTGTCGTGCTCCTATAATCTCCAACACTGTTGCTGCACCCGTGGGATCAATTGTTCCCATATCCACTACTACTAACACGAGTCCCAATAGTTCACAAAGAGATGAAATCGCACAAGTGAACAATAACAGTAACAACAATCAGGCTAGAGAAGGGGAATTTGAAGAAAACGCGATGTTTGTGACAGATGAACTTCCTGAAACATCGAAAAATGGAGTAGATACCAAAAGGGGTGATCAAGATGTTGATGTACTACAACAAATGAGAAGGTCAGTCTCAATGGATTCTTCAATTGCTACACATATGGTTGTGTTATCAAAGTATGAAGGTGAAAAAAGATGTGTTGAGACAAAAAGAAATGAGGAAACAAGTTCAAATTCAAGAATTCAAAGGGTTATAGACAGTGCTTCTTCATTGAAGAGATCATTTTCTTATGGAGGGAGGTCATTTTTTTCGAAAAATAATCGAAATCATAGTTCAACACTTCCATTGTGAACCAATTTTAGTTGTTGAATTGAAGACAAGTAAGAGACATGGGAAATTATGGTAATTGTAAGCCTCAAGTCTCACTTGGTTGTACAGGTATGAGGAAAAGTTTAGTTCAAAAATTAATTTCAGAGAAAAAAGAAGTTTGTGTAGTACCTCAACATCATTTATAATGTTTTGTACCACTAATTTTAAGGGGCAAATATTCTTTATAATTTTGCGATTTAGAGTGGTTGATATCATTATTAAAATGGTGTATATCGATATAAAAATTGTGTATATGTACTGCATATACTCTCTTTGTTCATTTTACTTGTCCTCTATTGACTTGACACATGGATTAAGAAGTAGTAAATGATAAGGGTAATTTACCAAATCACCCCTTGAATATAATAAATATAATGTCTTAAAAAATAAAAATAGAGAAATGATTATAATTAATGTTAAGGCAAATTATAAACTAAGTATAAAATTATCTCTTGATTTCATAAAGTGCATAAGCATTATTGGACATCTCAAAATACTACAGAGGACAAGTAAAGTTGAAGAAGGGAGCATACCCCAATACTTTTACTAATTTACCCCTAATTAAAGTAAAGCTAAGTAACGGCTCTTGACTATGAAAATAAGGATAATTTAAAAAGAATAAGATTAGTTCCTTCTTGAAATTCTACAACATTATTTATTTTGAAATAAATTAAAAAATTAAAATACTTTTTATTTTGAAACAAAGAGAGTACATCTTCTTCTCTTTTTTTTTTTCAAAGTTATTTGTTAAGGGTATGTTGATACAAATATATTTTATATTTTAGGATTGAATAGTTTTAATTTTCTTACGGGAATGTTCAGAGTCCAAACTAAAAACACCATTTATTTTAAAATTGAAAGAGGTACATGTTTTATAATATAGACTTTCTATTGATTGGGGAGCCCCAAAAAAATGATTTACTCCCTTCATTTCAAAAAAAAATATTCTATTTTTCTTTTTGGATGTTTAAAAAAATATGATTCATTTTCTTTTTAATAAATTTTAATTTTAATTTTATACATGCTATGTTTAAAGCCATAATATTACAGATTTTGGTACATTTAACATAATTTTAGTTTAAAATTATAAAATTAAAAAATCTTTTTTATTTCCTTAAATTACGTGCCAAATCAAATTAGATTATTTTTTTAAACGGAAAGAGTACTAAGTGTACTCGAAATAAGTCAAGGCAATTAATAACTTTTAATTCCTCTCGTCTTAGTAAGCGTTTGGCCCCAAGTTTTCAAATATTCTTGGCAAGTTGTTCTTGGCACATTTTGCTGAAGTTCCACCATGCGTTTGGTCCCAAGTTTTTCCAAGAATATTTGCGTATTTCAAATAATATAATTTATATCCATAAATTCTAAAAATTACTTTAAAAACTCAATAAGTTTGTCTTACCATTCTATTATGGACATGTTCCAATAAAAAAATATAACCTTATAACATAATTTATAACAATCAACAATAACAAAATAACAATATGGGTAAGATCAATAAATTAATTACATTAAAAATAAATTGTTCTTTTTTCTAATGTTCTCACTCAAACTATTTTTTCCGAAAGTTGTAGTAATAAATTATTCTTTTATAAAATTTCAACATAATACATAAACATGTGCTTCGGCTTGACCTCAATTGGCATCTATGCCTTCTTACTTTGGGTGTGCAACACTTAAACTTGTATAAAATTTAATAAATAGACACATATATCCTATGTGAAAACCTATATGTCAATTTTGTGCCCTATATAACGTCCTATATATATTATATCATATAATATGTGTATGGTTAATTCAATTTTATACAAATTTAAGTATTTAATTAAAAGATATAAATAATGATTGAAATCAAGTTGAAAATTTTAATAGCATAGCCACTGCCCAAAGGTGTGAGGCAGTGAGCAAAGAAAAGAAATGAAATATGGGAGGGGTTATGGGCCTGGGACTTGGGTTGAATTTTAGGAAATTTTCATAAATAACTTACGCTTGAAACTTAATATGGTTAAATATCTAAAATTTATATAATTGCATAATATAACTTCATTATATGACCTGGAGAGGAGGAGAGAGGCAAGCAAGATCGAGAGAGGGAGGTGAGAGGTGAACTATATATATATATATGTCAAATAATTATATATGTGTAATTAATAAACATATATATTTGTATACCTAGCTAGCGAGATTGACAGAGGTAGGAGAAAGGCGAGCAAGATCGAGAGAGGTGAGCGAGAGTGGAGAGAGGCGAATTGTATATGTATATCTATCGAATTGACTATATATATCTGTCAAAATAATTGTATATATGCGGATGATATACATTTGTAATTGTATAGCTACAAGAAATTGCATAGAGAGATGAGAGAGGTGAGAAAGAGAGAAAGAGAGGAAGAGAGGAGAAAGAAAATAACAATAAAATCATAATTATAGCTATAAATTATTTTTTTTCAAACTATAGTTATATAATATAAATACATATTATATGTTTGCTTAATTATGTTATTTTTCCTGAAATTTATGGGTTTGAGACTTGGATTGAAGTATGAAATTTCAATAATATTTATTGAAACTTTGGACCAAATTATAACAATAAAGTATTAGAAAATTATATCGAATTTGAACTGAAATATCAAATTAATTCAGTTCAATTCAATTTTTTGATATTTATTACTCCTACCTTTCCTTTAGGACGAAAGCTATCTAAATTTCAACTCATATGCCAAGACACTAGAATTTTTTTAATGTCAAGAAAAGTTAACAATTTATATATAAATAAAAAAAATTATTTTTCATTAATTTTCATGGTATTATCTTTGGAAAAATTTACTTTAAGAAAAAGTTATGCCGATAAGCAAATATATATTAATCAATTAACTAACATAGCTATAGTTTGAAATAATTATGACTCGTGACTAATATTTTGTATAATTACAATTTGAGTTTGTACAACGAACTATATCAAATATACAGACACTGCGAATTGTATAGTGAATTACACAAATATTGTGCTAATTGTATAACAAAATATATATACACTGTAAATTATATAGTGAAATATACAAATTCTACACAAAAATTATGAATTGCATAGCAAAAAAAAAATAAAAAAAAAATAAAAAAAAATAATAAAATATATATATATATATAATACTCATCAGATTAGATTTCACATATCTCAACTAATTTTATAAAATATTAATTATCTTTCACATTAATACACATAACAAAGTTTATCCATATACAGTGTTTAAAGATAAATATGCAAATTGAAACAATATCAGATAACAATTCATATAAAAATACTTGTTGAGTTGTCATACATTTATTGAATTGATGTAAAATATAACTTTTGTCGAGTTTATATGGTGTTGGAAAAGTCATAAACCACATTTCATTGCCTACCTCAATTATTCAGTACTTTTTTTTTTATCTCAATTTATGCGATATTTTTTATGATCTAATATTATGAATTTTAATTTAATTAATATTTTAAGATACATTTTTTCATTACATTGACATGAGGAAAAAATTATTTGTAATACTTTTTATAGAATTTTTAAATACGTAAACTTAAATTTTATATATTAAATTATTCTAATCCAACTGTGCTTCGGAGATTAATTAAGTAATAGACACATAAAAATATGTAACAATTCGTAAAAGAAAATGATAACATGGGATTAGTGATTAGAGTAATAATTTAGTTTTTTCATGTTCCTGGTTAAACAAATTTGGACTTATATAAAATGATATTGTTCAACTTGCTAATTACTAACAAAATAGATACATTTTAACCCCTCAGCCTATTTGTTTGAATATTTTTTTTATTGTTATAGCGAAACGCTATTTTATAGATATATAATATAACAAGTCTATCATGAAAAATATTTTAGGCCATTTTAGTGATATGTTGATATAATAAATGGGATAATTTCAAAATATATATAATAAATTAATTTATTTATGATAAATATAATCTTTTTTATTAACATTAAAAAAGTTAAAAATCATAGAAAATATACATGACTATATAAAATATATCCCTTCAAAAGTTATAGAAAGTACACTGACAATTGCCTATCAATATAGATTAATTATACATGCGTTATACACTAATTATGCATTATGATACATACTAAATATGCATTATGATACACTCAAAAATTAAATATAATCTAACTATACATGAAATATACACTTCCTATACATGTCATTCATCTCATTCAAGTCACCCTGATGATCATCATTGCATGTTGTGTTAGTGAATTTTTCTTTTTTCAACTTTTCTTAAAACAAATTAATACATTAAAGTTTTTTTAAAAAAATGGATTTCTTCTATTAAATTTATATAAATGGTTATAATAGATTATTTCCATGTCTTGCTCTCACTCCTCATCAGGAAAGATAAATTTGGCTTTTTAGCCATCTTACTGATTGTTGATTCTTCCATTTCAATTTACTTGTTGTTTTAGTTTTTTTATATATATTTATTAGAAACATAATAAATATAAGCTACAATAATTTACTAAACTGTTCCTATTTATTAAATATTTCTTGAGAAATAAAAAATATTAAAAGGATTATTAGTGTTAAGATATAGCTAAAAACAAGTGTCAACTTTTATCTTGAATTCCTAAAAGTAATTCGTATCTGAAAACTATTTTTTAAAGTTAAAGCAATAGTTAAAATAATATGATAAAAATAATATAATAATACAAATAAATCATTTACTTTTTTTATCATGTTTTTCAAAATGTTGTTGACCTAACCTCAACCTATGAACATTTATTATATTACAATTATAATATAATAATTCTAAAAACATGATTACCTTTTGTCAACCTTTAGTAAATGTCATGTGCTTTTAGTAAAATTGTTGACTTTATCACTAAAAGTATTTAATTAGTGAATAACCCAATGATTATAATTGAAATTAATTAAAAGGACATCTCATTAATTAATAACAACCAAAGAGAGTTCAATGCAACTTTACTTAGCAAATGATTACAATTTCTCATATATAGGAATTAAGATTAGTTAAGAATGTTATGATTAATTAAGTGGTTACAATTTCTTCAAATGGCTTTTCTTATAGATTCTTTTTGTTAATTAAAATAAAATAACAAAGTTGAAAAAGTGTTTCCTATTTACTATGTTTTCCCATCTCTCTCATTCAATAACAATGTAAAGAATATCTTATTTTATTAAAATAAGGCAAGATTTGTGGAAAATATATCATCTCTAATATGAGTTTATTATTTTTTATAAATCTTATGAATAAATACATGTACAAAATAATAGTAATGAAAGTATATGACACAATTATGACAACAATAAATATTCAGTGTAATCTTATAGGTGAAATTTGCGAAAATTAGAATATATGCAAACCTTATTCCTACTTTACAACATAACAATAACATTACCTGAATGTCTCAAACGCTTCCGTCCATTGCGAGGTAAGGGGAGGTCGGATCTACCTAGCCTGCCCCCTATGTTTAAAAACATAGCGCGACTGTTTCCGAATGACCTATGAAGAGTGTCGAAAGTTGCATTGACTAACTGTTACTTCACAATTGAAAGAAGCTCAGACAGTTTAAAGAGTCATTTTGCTTTATTTCATCAGACCTCAAAGCCAAAGGTTAGTGAATCTTTGGCTTCATCCGAGATTGATGAAAAAAAAAAACTTATTCCTACTTTGTAACAGAAAAAAAATTGTTTTCAAAAGATTATTGACTCAAGTAACACATATAAAAAAAATCGTAGTAAATACTAAGAAAAAATTATATAACATTCGGAGGAAAGAATTAATAATAACAACCAATGTATACAAACAAAGTGCACATACACCAAAAAAAGACCAACAAATAACAACATGAATCGGAGAAAAAAAAACTACAAATATGAAAAAAACCGAACACACCCCATGTCTTTCTATTCTTGTAGAGGATTGAATTTGACTTTTAAAACTTACTTAGGGTAAAACTTTACTTCCAATCAAACTTCAGGGGAAAAAATACAAATTAGTAAAGATTCAAGAACAGCAAAAAACATTTCCTTTTGCCACTTGTATCAACAAACAACAAACTGGCAAAACTTCAATCCAAACTGTCTTTCATCACAAAGTTCCAAATAGGAAAATTAAAAAAATTGAATTTTTTTTCCCAATTCCCAAATCCCAACTCCTATCACCCTCAAAAAATAATTTTTTCTTTTAAAAAATTCAATTTTGTGTAGTAACTTGTGCAGTTTGTCCTCAAAAAAGTCAGAGGAATATGCCGTGAAAAAAAAGGATTTTTTGCAGACATCCTCAGATAATAAAGATTGCTGAGTCGGTTCCTTAATCCAAACATATATTTTTGGAGTGTATATATAAGCAGACCCCAGTTGCTTATTTCTGTATCTTGGCTTTTATTTCTTAAATTGAGGTACCATTTTCTTTCTATTTCTGTTTGTAGAATTCTGGGTAGTTATTAGTTTTTAGCAGATTATATTGATGTTTGTTCTTTCCATTTTTCACAAGTTGGAATCTTCAAATGTGGAAGTTATTTATATATTATATCCAGCATTTTTGCAGGGAACCCTAGCTGGTTTTGGATTTAGAATCTCTGAATTTGATTTGGGTGTGGCTCTTTTTGTGAAATTGGGGTTGGATTTGCTTGGAATTTCCTTCCTTTTCAGTAAACTTTGAATCTTTATTATAGGGGTGCTTAGTTTCCTTATATTATCAATGGGTTTAAGACTAGTTTAAATAATGTGATCTTTGGTGCACCCAAGGGTGTGGTGTGATGATCAATAAAGTGGGTTGAGAATTATGAGGTTTTTGGTTCAATTTTCAGTAGGGGCGAAAGTTGATTTCTTTCCATCTGTATAGGCTTGGTGGACAGAGTTACCCCGTAGTTGCTAGAGGTGGGAGGTAGGAGGTATTCTCTATTTTGTTTTCTATAAAATTTTTCAGTGGAGGCAAAAATACTGGTGATTTCTTTCCATCTATTGAAGAATTGGGGGAGTTGCTGGTGGGAGGTGGCAAGTATCTCATGGAATTAGTCGAAATGTACTAAAGATCAGCCGGACACCATATTATAAAAAAAGAGTTATTCGGTGGCTGGTAGGAGGTACTCAGTGGAATTAGTCGAAGTGCACACAAGCTAGCTGGGACACTGTAGTTATAGAAAAAAATGTGATCTTTGGTAGTGCAGCAAATCATTTTTTGGGGCAGTGTTAGGGTTATGATTTATGGAGTAGTTTGTTTCTAAGTTCTTGGAGTCTTTTAGTCCTCTTAGAATAATTTGCATTTGGGAACACCTGATAGTTAATAGGTTCCCGTCCCTCCGTTTTATTTCTTGTGACTAATTGATTTGAAATAGGGACACTGTATGGAAATTGTAAGCTCAATGCATGCTTTAGTCAATTATTTGGATTTAAATCCAACATTCAAGTATAGTTCTCTGTTTTGCAGTTGGTTCTTGAGAACTAGAATTAATCAACAAGAACTCTTATCAAGTAAAGTGGCCGTGAAGCCAAGGCTGCTTAATGGGGATCGATAAGCAGCCGAGTGGCATCCTTGATACTCTGAAAATGGAGACAGTTAGGACAATCTTTCCCTCATATCGTTACCCACATGAGCATTCACGTCATTTTGTGATTGCTGTGGTTGTCGGATGCTTGTTTTTCATATCATCAGATAACATGCACTCACTTATTCAGAAATTCGATATCAAATGGTGGTCAATGTACGCCTGTTTGCTCGGATTCTTTTACTTCTTTTCGTCTCCATTTATTGGGAAAACAATTAAACCAAGTTACTCAAATTTCAGTCGCTGGTAAGTCTTCTATTTCTGTTTATGTTGTAATAACTCATTTGTGAGTAAAATCTAGCTAACAACATAAATTCCATTTTGCAGGTACATTGCCTGGATATTAGTGGCAGCTATATACCACCTTCCAAGTTTTCAATCAATGGGAGTTGATCTAAGGATGAACCTCTCTTTGTTTCTGACGTTATATGTCTCATCCATTTTGTTTCTTCTTGTTTTCCATGTCATATTTATTGGACTTTGGTATCTTGGACTTGTTGCTCGTGTGGCGGGAAAGAGGCCTGAGGTTATGACAATCTTTCAAAATTGTGCTGTAAGTATTGATAATGCATCTTAAGCTATACCATAAGGTTACTCTGGTCCTTATATTATTGCTTCGTCATCTCTTAGGTTATAAGTATAGCTTGCTGTGTTTTCTATAGCCACTGTGGGAACCTTGCTATAGTAACGGAAAAGACATTTGACTGGAGAAATTCTATATGGTTTTCTCTGTGGAATAAGGGAGAGGGGAATACATGGCTTGCGAAATTCATCCGCATGACTGAATTTAAAGATCAAGTTTGCAAATCTTGGTTTGCTCCAGTTGGGTCTGCTAGGGATTACCCATTCTTGTCCAAATGGGTCATCTATGGAGAGGTATTGTCTCTCACAATTTAAGGATTTCATACTTTTCAGCTGAGAGAATATGAGGATCTTATGCTGCTTATTTCCTTTTAACATTTGAAATTTTACCTTTCCAGTTGACTTGCGGCGGCTCATGTGCAGAATCATCAGATGAAATTTCTCCAATCTATTCATTGTGGGCGACTTTTATTGGCCTATATATGGCAAATTACGTTGTGGAAAGGTCATCTGGGTGAGTAGTTCAATTTTTCATTCACATGTTAGAGCTTGTTTTCTCTTTCCCTGTTAAGGTGGATATGTACAACCCTATATAAGGGGTTTAGATCTGAATATAAACCATGTTAGGAGTCTTATTCTAGAAAATATGCTTATCTTTTGTACTAGAATTACTTAGGTAATAGATTCCATACTGGATTAATATGCTGTCAAATTCTACCTACTAGTCAATTAGCTAATGTTCCATAATGGATGAAAGGATTAAGCTTGCCAGCCACTATGGTTAGTTGCTCTCCAATATGGTATATCGTGGACCTTATATCGTTTACACTTTACAGAGGTAAACCTCATATTTTTCTTAAGTCACTGTTAAATGTGATATGTTGTGCTTATGCAAACATGCAAAAGGCGGCCTATTTTCATAACATAATTTATTAATTCTGGCTAATCATCATATTTTTATGCTTTAAATATGATACCTGGTTGGTTCTACTTAAACGTATTAAGTATTTTAACGTCTTAATATAGGCAATTTGGTTGGATATGAGTATAATTTGTTTAGCTCTCATTGAAGAGATTGTTAGCACCATTGGCCTTTTGTGTTATTCCGAAGTCTGTTTTCTTCTAATGTGTAGTTATCAACAGATGGGCTCTGTCACGCCCTTTATCACTCAAGGAGTTTGATAAATTGAAGAAAAAACAGATGAAACCAGAGTTTTTGGATATGGTTCCTTGGTATTCAGGGTATGCTCTTCACTTGTGTATATTTCTCACCCCTTCTTAAACCAGTGGGAATGCAGATCTGTAGAGAGGAAAGTTGATTAAAATTTCCTTATATAACATCATTATTTACTGCAATTACAGGACATCTGCTGATTTGTTCAAGACAGTTTTTGACCTTTTGGTCTCTGTAACTGTATTTGTTGGGCGTTTTGATATGCGCATGATGCAGGTATATTATGATGCTCAGGCTTCATGCTAAAGCATTCAGCATTCAGTATGATATTTCTCCTTGTAAAAAATTACTCCTTCTGTTTCAATTTATTCGTCTTAGTTGAATTTGGTACAGAGTTTAAGAAAATAAAGAAGACTTTTGAATCATTTTGGTTGACCACACTAAAGATTTGTTAATGTACCAAAATATTATTTGAAGCTTGTGGTCTTAAATATGCTATGTAAGATATTGGGTGTAAAGAGTTACTAAATGTAGAACGAGACATTCTTTTTGAAACAGACTAAAAAGTAAAGTAAGACAAACAAATTTAAATAAGGGAGTGTAAGATACTTTAATGTGCCTTGACTCTTCAAAGGATCAAGGACATGTGTTTCCTCCTATTTTTAGCAAAGCATTTTCTTATGTTTACTAAGAATGATAAATATAGGCAGAGTTTAAAGTGGGTTTTATATTTTCCTATAATGAAATATTCGGTGAGAAGTGTAGATAATTACCCCTAAATCGAATGATTGTGTAAGAGGATACAAGTAGGTTCACTGTAACATCTTCATCTTTCAATTGTCAGGCTGCTATGAGCAAGGTTGAAGACGTAGCTAAGCAGGATGACCTTTTATATGATCAGTTTAGTGAAGAGGATGATATCTGGTTTGATTTCATGGCTGATACTGGTGATGGCGGAAATTCTTCCTACAGTGTGGCACGCCTTCTTGCTCAACCTACAATCCACGTCCAAAATAATGATTCCGAGCTTACACTGCCACGGGGACGCTTGCTTCTTATTGGGGGTGACCTTGCGTAAGCTCAGAGTTCTTTTTTTGTTTTTTAACAACATTAGTGGTTTATGCACTTTACATGAGCAATTTATGTTATTTATTTGCATTTTGGCTCATAATGGCATCACCTTATGAGTTAAAGCAGACTTATTGCCAAACAGTAACTATGCTTACTTCCCATACCATTTGGCTGGTTATAGTGTGTCCTCGCTTAGATATCCTTTTAATATCTTTGGATTAGAATATCGTGCATTGCTGCAGTTTACACATAATCTTCTTCAACTGGTACTTTTGAGTTACTTCTGTTATGTACTTATTCCGTCTGCTTACCAAGTTCGTGAAAGAATTTTCATGTGTTCAATAGAGTTAAATTCAGGAGTTAAATTCAGACCTGAAAAGTAATAGCTGAAACTGGTGAGTTGAGCTATTAGTATCAACTTGTTGATCAACGTAATATTAACATGCGCGTGTGTTGATACAGTGTGCTTTCTTGTGTATCCTAGCACTGATTTGGGAGTTTTGTGCTAAAATGTTGATATCATCTTTGATAATTGGATGACTTCTGTGGTAATGGTAAGGTGTTCTCTTGTCTTTGATGATGTTATAAAAGTAAGTGATTATTGTTCGCCGATAAATTGCTAGTCAAAATCATTGAATCAGTTCATTTTTTATTTTTAAACCAAAATATAAGAAGGTACACTTCGCATGTGCAACAAATACTTTATATGCCTAGAATGGATTAACAGAAATACATTAACATGCCAATATTTGATGCTTGAAAATCATTGTGAAGAAATGTCTGAAAATAAGTAGGCGTGACACGTCATGCTCAATGCTGACACCGAGCCTGGGGCAGCATTTTGAAATATAAGCAGTATGAAAAGCAATTGATTTTCCTCTGCATGAATGCATAGATGTGTTGGGATGTTACCAAGCAGGACTTTTCTGTAACATCAGTTCTTTGGCGACCAAATTGATCCTAGACATTTTGCTTCTTCAAATTTCGGAGTTTAGTACATGGAAGTGTAATAGTGTTCGTACTGTGCTAAGTGATACTCATTTTTTGGGCTGTCCTGTAGGTATCCAAACCCATCAGAATTTACATATAAGAAGCGTCTTTTTCGTCCCTTTGAATATGCTCTTCAGCCTCCAATCTGGTATAAGGAAGACCATATAGCCGTTAAGAAGCCTGAATTACCTTCCGGTGTGACTGAACTCAGGCAGTATGATGGACCTCAGTGTTTTGTCATCCCCGGAAATCATGGTTAGTCTAGTTTCTAAGCCTGTGTGCTTATACTTCTGTCTTTCAGTGTTGCAGGGTAGCTCATGTAGGTTTTATTTGTTATTTAGTCAAAGTCCTTTTTGTGTACTTGTGCAGACTGGTTTGATGGACTTCAGACTTTCATGAGGTACATTTGTCACAAGAGCTGGTTGGGTGGGTGGTTTATGCCTCAAAAAAAAAGCTATTTTGCTTTGCAGCTTCCTAAAGGGTGGTGGATATTTGGTCTTGATCTTGCTCTACATTCTGATATTGATATATACCAGTTCAAGTTCTTCTCAGAATTAATAAGGGACAAGGTATCTTATTGGTGCTCTTTAGCAATAGTTGTCATATTGCATTTTATGAGTAACCACCTATGTTGCTGGATATGCCAAAATTTGTCCTACTTGATAAATGGTTCCACTTAAGTGGATGTAACATTTTTGTACAAGGGTCGGCTGTTATGCAAAACATCCTGGATCTCTAGGTTAAAATGGCAAATGATATTGATTTAAAAAGAAGTTCTTATGGATGTTAGATAATGGTTTTCACATTGCTAAACTGAGCAACGATAGATGGTACTTACTGACATCCATAAGTCAGCAATGGTACTTCTGGAGTTGATTATGCTTTGTTAATCCTGTCAAGCGACAAGTACTCCAGGGTTGTGCCAATTCATAGCTGGTTATGGAAGTACATGTAGACGGTTTGCTTCTGCCTCTCCAATAACACATTTAGTAATTATATCAATTTGATTTGTTTCTCAGCCAAGGTTTTGTTATGTCTCTGTCATTGAGGTTTTCACCGTAGCTTTTATATTTGGTTGATGGTTGGAAAAAGTGATCAAATTCTTGTGCAATTTCGTGGGATGTGAATATGTTAAAGAGTGAACAAATCTCTAACTCTTTCATGCTATCTTTGTTAGTCACATCTGTCTTAGATCTGGATGGGAGTGGGTAAGAGTGGAAGCTGAAATGGAGGACAGCATAATATGTTACCTTTTTTAGTTAAATATATAAGGTGGATACGAGTAAGATCTATAGCTTGTCTGGCTAAGCTTTTGGGAGGTCAAAAGTGCTCCTTTTAAAAATATAAGGTGTTTGGCCAAAGCTTTCATGAGAAAATAAGTGCTTTTGGGGAGTAGACGAAGTTGTTTTCCAAAAGCTAAAAAAAATTAGCTTTTCCTCAAAAGTAATATTTTGGAGTACGCTTTTGAGAAATTACACTTAGAAACACTTTTTAAAAGCATGTCCAAACACTAATTGCTGCTCAAAAGTGTTTTTCAAATTGATTTGCTAAACTCAAACGGCTTCTCACCAAAAATACTAGTTTTGAAAAAGCACTTCTGAAAATACAACATTTCTAATTATTAAAAGAAAAATAGAAAAGAAAAGCAAGGACTTGAACAAGGAAGAAGATAAAGCAGAATAATTTGATGCCTCTCAATAAGAACGTGTCATTCTTGTTCTTTTGGGTGGATGTTAAGAAGTAAATGGAAAATGATATTGCTGTCCTCAAAATGGCATCGAGTTAAGAAAGATAGTTAAACCGGTATTCTTTTTTTCCTATCCTCCCACCTTTTAATCAATATGGAAGTGAGGCTAGTTAGTTAATTGCACTTCTTTGTGAATATCCTAAAGTCCAGTTGCTACAAAAAGTACCAGCTACTCTGAAGGAGATACTTTAGAGCAATATGATTAACAGCGTCTTGCTAGAGTATTAGATGGTAACAGTGAATTGAACAATGTTATGTTTTTTTTCAGTAAAAGCTGTTAATTAGACAGGCTAATGTTAACTTGGAATTCATTAACATTATTTTCTTTTTTTTTCCTCCAAAATTCAAGCTTTTAGTTAAAACTTTGAAAATAGCATGGTGATCGTATTGGATAAGGAGAGAATTAATGATCTGATCCATAGATTTGATGTTCGCAGAATTAGTATGATCCCATCTTGTTCACTTAGATAGCTGCAGCCTGGGTGCTTATTGGTTTGTCAAGTGTTATTGTTGGGCTCTTATAAATTTGTGCATTTACCATATCTTCTTTACCCCAACGTCAAGCGTTACTTGTTGGGATCTTATAAAATTGTGCATTTACAATTGTTCTTTACCCCCTCCCCTCCCTAACCAACCAATCCCCTTTAGAGTTGAAAATTTGAACCCTTGATTAATGGATTTCAGGTTGGTGAGGATGATTCTGTGATCATTATGACACATGAACCTAATTGGCTTCTCGATTGGTACTTCGATCAAGTTACTGGAAAGAATGTCTCTTACTTGATACGTGACCATTTACAAGGGAGATGTAGACTTCGAATTGCTGGGGATGTGCATCATTATATGCGCCATAAGTTTGTTGAATCGAAATTGGATAAACCAGTTTATGTCCAGCATTTACTTGTTAATGGTTGTGGGGGTGCTTTTTTGCATCCGACTCATGTCTTCAAGAATTTCGACAATTTATATGGAACAACCTATGAGTGTAAAAATCCTTACCCAACATTTGAAGATTCAAGTAGGGTACGTAATCAATCTCCTTTATGTTAATATAGACAGACTATTTGGTGCTTAAATAAGGCCTGTAATATGCTTATAAATATTTGCAGATTGCTTTGGGAAATATATTGAAATTTAGGAAGAAGAATTGGCAATTTGATTTTATTGGTGGCATCATATACTTCATCTTGGCCTTTTCTATGTTCCCCCAGGTAACTTTCATTTTGATTCGATGTATTTCTTTTTAAGGTAACTTTAGGTATCATTATCCACACTCTCCCCCGTGGTAACCCATTTAGGGGCTGTTTGATAGTACTACTTTTCTGACAGCTTAAGTTGAAGTTTTATCTCAAAGAGGCATAATACATAAAGAGACACTCAAAGTTGGCATCAGCTGACTAGTAAGCACTCCAACTATGAGAGTGCACATTTGTACACCTCAACTTCATCTCAACTAACAATAAAACACTCTAATTTGTCCTTCGTGACCACTCGATGCTGGCTTGGCACATAAAATTTGGAGGTGTCTACATGATAATTTGGTGAATTGGAGTTTTCAAGTGACATAGTGGAGACGAGTTGAGGTGTCTAGATATGCACACTCAAAGGTGTCTTGATCATTTTGAGCTTGGGAGTACAGCAGTGTTCATTAGTAGTAAACATGTTGAGTTTTTGTTTTTTTATGAGTTAAAGTTTAGTTTAAAATGCCGACTCATAATATGAACTTATTGTTTCTTCTTTTTTGCATTTATTTATTATTGTTGGTCTAATATATAAGTTTTTGGAGTGATGTTTAAGTTGTGTTCTATTGCTTTCGACATTTTAAGTGACCTTTATGCATCAAGTGATCTTTTTTTTGTTTTGTTTTCAAGTACATCAAATGTGTATGTATGTAAATATAACACTCAGTTTAGACATGTTCGTGTAACAGATTTAATTAAATGTTTTATTTCCGATTTGCCTCTAGTGTCAGCTAGATCACATTTTCAAGGATGATACGTTTTCGGGTCACATGGGAACCTTCTTCGACACTGTGTGGGATACATTTATGTATATATTTGGACGCTCATATGTCTCCTTGACTGGCTCAATACTGCTATTAATAATTGCAATATCCTTCGTGCCATCCAAGGTGCCTTGGAAAAAGAAAGTAGTAATTGGGATTCTTCATGTGTCTGCACACCTGGCTGCAGCTGTGATTCTTATGCTCTTGATGGAATTAGGAATTGAGACGTGTATTCGCCATAAACTACTTGCAACTTCTGGTGAGATTTTGTATTTTATTTTCTATTATGTGATGGTCTTTGAGTGTGTTTTTCCATCTTTCAGACTTGAATCATTTGATATGATAACCTGAGGGCTGAGGATTTCCATTCTTTTAGAATGATACGATGATGTTGAATCCATGAATTAATTACCTCATTGAAAACTGAGTTTTACTTTAGCGTCTCTTGAGAGATTACCTAGCTAAGCGCTGATTTCTTGTTTCATGATGTATTTCCTTTGCTAACTACTGATTGCTCCAGGTTATCATACTTTATTTGAATGGTACAAATCTGTGGAAAGCGAGCATTTTCCAGACCCAACGGGTCTTAGGGCACGAATAGAACAATGGACATTTGGCCTTTATCCGGCATGTATTAAATATCTCATGTCTGCTTTTGATGTTCCTGAGGTAAGAATTATGCCTCAAGAGTGTTGCATTGCGATGACTCAAATGCTTAATTATATCTGATGCATGTTTTCAGGTAATGGCAGTTACCAGGAATACTATCTGCAAGAATGGGATGGATTCGCTGTCTCGAGGGGGTGCTGTAATTTATTATGCATCTGTCTTCCTTTATTTTTGGGTCTTTTCAACTCCGGTGGTTTCTTTGGTTTTCGGAAGCTACCTATACATTTGCATTAATTGGCTTCATATACATTTTGACGAAGCCTTTTCATCACTCCGTATTGCTAACTACAAGTCGTTTACACGTTTTCATATCAACAACAAAGGCGATCTTGAAGTTTTTACCCTTGCAGTTGATAAGGTATTTTGCCACTTTCCTGTATAACGAGAGGAACGAGAGGATAATAAAGATCAAGTGCATTCGAGCTGTTTACATTAGACGATTCCTCTAATAGCTGTCAATTTGTAGGTTCCGAAAGAGTGGAAACTAGATCCTAAATGGGACGGAGAGTCAAAACAGCCGCAGGAGCCAAGTTACCTCCAGAGATTCCCGAGCAAATGGAGAGCAGCTTCCCCTAATCAAGATCCTGTAGATACTGTACGAATTATTGACCAATTTGTTATTGAAAAGACCGAAAAACATGATTCAGAATTAGCGAACGGGTCAGTTCATCACTAACTCATTTGTTTACAAGACTCTTCTACTGTCAGTTCGTACATATAGGCTTTTAGATTTTAGATGGTAACTGATATCATAACCTTTTTGGAAAGAAACTGTGACAAATGTTGATTGAAATCATAGGCGAAAATTTCTATCTTCGCGTTCTATCATTAGACACTTCAAATCAAATATATGTATTGCGCGAAATGGATAATGTTTCTCATTTCATCAGTAGTAGTAGTAGTAGTATAAGTTGCTTCTGGCTGCTGGGAAGATAAGAAAAACTAGCATTGCATGACTTTGTTGGAACATGTTCAACCAGAATTGAATGCTACGCAGAAGAGTTAGCATGTTACAAATTGTTAAGTTCCCCGCGTTCCTTGAAGAAATGAATTGTATCTGTATTTTGGTATTGGACAATCTTCGCCTCGTATGAGCTAACTTTTGGGGCGTTGGCATAAGGTTCATGGAAGGTAAGTGCTAAAGGGCAGGCCTCGATTGTATCAAAGTCGGACACACCTTAATTCTTGGTGTATCCTTTCTTTGTTCCATCCCATCATGTTCCAGCATAGACGGCTAATACTAAAATAATAAGTGAAGTAATCGTCGTTTGTTGGGGTTATTTTCTCAGAGCCCATATTGGTTGAAGCAATTTGCAAGTTGTAAATTCATTTCCCACATTGATCAAAGCCATACATATATTCATGCAAAAGTTAAAAGGGAGGAGAGGTAAAAAAAACACTCAAAAGTATTTGATTTCATGTATGATGTATGAATTACAAACAAAAATGTTCTATAAGCAATGTGATTGAAGGAGTAAAGCTTTGATAATTGAGATGGTTCATTTACATGGAATTGGTGGGGTGGGGGTGGGGTGGGGGGCGGAGGGTGAATTTTATGAGCTTCGTTCGTTCATTCTATTTTCTCTGATAGAATGGTCAGAACTTAATCTGACTTCAAATTCTATCAAGAGGTCCATTCAACTAGATATCAAAAACTATCAAAGCGCTTTGTATCTGTATTAATTTCTGACTGCACTGAATCTCCAGGGTTGATTTTCAATCAAACATGTTGTGTGTGGGATATTACTGTGTGGTAACTATATCGTTTGGACTCTCCAAAATTGTTGTCACACTAGAGTCGAATTTTTCAAAATGCACTATTTTTGGAGTATAGGACATGCACTTGTTTGACATGTCTGAAGAGTGAGCAACGAAGTATGGTTGTATAGTTAGTCTTCTTTAAGAAATGTCTCATATGGTGTTCCCTTGAGCTTTTTTTGGACTTCATCCCAATTCTCTATTTGTTGGGACAAAGGACCATTATGAATCTTAACTTGCCCACTTGTGAGTTCTCTTTGTGGCAGCCCCAAAAACTCTTGTACATCAGCTAGTTTCTGCACATAAATAATAAATTGTTCGCGGTCAAGACGATCAATCAATTAATGATAATGTCATATAAACTGGAACAGAGAGAATACGAGAGCCTTACGGTGCGATTTTGGACAATGTCTTCATAGTAAAGAAGAATATGGCGAGTACTCTTAAAACATTCTAAAGCTTTATTAGCCTTCCTCTGTGCATGCCTCAAATTTGGTATTAGTAATGACATATTCACTACTGGCTTGTATTGTGCCAATAATTTTGCCTGAAATATGTTTAAAAACATGAAGTTGATGACATGAGAGTTGCACCGCGACGTTTACGGAGTTTTTTCATGAAAAATATTTTCCTCGAAAATGCTTTTACGAAGAATTATGACTTCTGTTTCCTACTTTTGTTATTGAAAATATTCCTTCTATTATACTCCATTCGTCTCAATTTAAGTGTCTAACTATCTATTTTGGTATATCTCAAAAATAGTGTTTTCTCTTTGCTATATTTGATAAGTTTTTCAATTCTAGTATTCTACCTGATAAGTTTAAGATGACAAGTTAAATGACTATCCACATATGTGATTGGTTGATTTTTCATACGATCACTCAACCAATAGTTGTATCTCAGAAACTCACATTTTTCCTTGATTCCAATTTTCTTGAAAAGTAACTTGCCGAAATAATAACTATTCTTTCCATTTAAAAAAGAATGATCGACTTTCTTTTTTAGTCTGTTTAAAAAAGAATAACCTTTTTGTCTTTTTTATGGGCAACACTTTAAGTTCAATTTTTCACATGACGTGTTTAAGGCCACAAGATTAAAGGTTCTTTTTTTTATACATTTGACATAACTTTATTTAGGATCACAAGATTAAAAGTCTTTTTTATTTT
>JAOTQJ010000011.1:19866969-19884255 GCA_025642045.1 Solanum sejunctum | reverse complement strand
AAGATTAAAGGTTCTTTTTTTTATACATTTGACATAACTTTATTTAGGATCACAAGATTAAAAGTCTTTTTTATTTTCTTAAATTTCGTGTCAAGTCAAATTAGGTCATTTTTTTTAAACAGAGGGAGTACTAATTGAGTAATCATATGAGAAATTAACTCCATCTTTAATTTAAAACTACAAGATTGCAAAGTCCCCTTTTATTTCTTAAACTTCTTGCTGAGTCAAACCAAGATACTTAAATTGGAGCAAGAGCAAGTACCAAACCAAACACATTATTAAGCTATGTTGCTTGGATCCTTTAATTAAAAAATATTGCCCTCGAAAAATGCATATCTTTTGAAGGATTCATTCACATCAGACGATATTTTCGAAGAGTTCGAGCAAATCGAAGTCTTACCTCATATGGAGAATGGGTATGAGATTTGTGTGTTCCATTCAATGGTTTAGCATCCTTGTCATAGGTATTAGCAAGTAAAGAGACCAGTCTGCGTAGCAAATTTCTTCTAAAAAGAAATATTGTGGAGACACCTCTTCTGTTGAAGTAATCTACAATCTCCTCATGATACTCCAAAGCTCCCTTCAAGTTCATATTATATTAAAAAGTTGAGAAAAATTTAAAATTAATCAACTAATGCATCTCTTATAAAGAAAATATCACTAGCACTAACGTTTATCGGCGAGATTTGTGAAACTAATCATGTATTTATACCTAACGGTTAATGAAATGAACATATTTCCATTAGAACGAGTTGAATTTGCGGCAAAAGACTATGATATCAACATCTTGTACAATCGGGGAAAGGCTAATGTAGTAGTTGATGCCCTTCGTTAGAAGGGCAAGTATGGAGCACTAAAGCTCCTGCTATGCATAGGGTCCGAGGAAGGGTCCAACCACAAGGGTCTATTTGTACGCAGTCTTACCTTACATTTCTGCCAGAACCTGTTTCCATGGCTTGAACCTGTGACCCCCTATGGTCATGGCAGCAATTTACCAGTTACGTGCCCAAATTTCGATGGACTAAAAGTGAAATAGTCTTCCTTTTGAGTTGAAGGTCTATCGAAAAATAAAAACAGTTTCTTTACTACACAAAAGTAGGGATAAGGTCAGTGTACATCCTGCCGTCCCCAAACCGGCAGACCCCACTCGTGAAATTGCATTGGATATGTTATTGTAATAGTAAAATAGTCGAAGTATGCATAAACTGTACAGGACACAACCGTTTATCGAACATGAAACATCATCAAGAAATGAAAGACTTTGTTCCCTTTAAGCAACCAAGTCCAATTAATCAACAGAATTGAAATAGTACTGCAAATTAATTACCTGATTAAGCATCCACTTAAACCCTACTGCAGCTGAACATTCATTCTTGGATGAGCTACTA
This sequence comes from Solanum sejunctum, assembly GCA_025642045.1. Lineage (NCBI taxonomy): Eukaryota > Viridiplantae > Streptophyta > Magnoliopsida > Solanales > Solanaceae > Solanum > Solanum sejunctum. The sequence goes on along the minus strand of JAOTQJ010000011.1, from coordinate 19,882,867 downwards.
AAATAATCAAGATTAAAGACATTATCCATAATCTCCAATATTACTGAAGCATTAGTCCTCCTTGACTTTGCACCAAATATTTCTCCATTAGAACTCACATTTATATGACTATTTAACAATGTCTCAAACCATCCACTCCCTGATCTCTGCATCGATAAAATCGCGAAAAATCGAACAGGATTGCAGGCACATTCCTCCCTATAATTCAATCAAGGAATCATGTTACTTAGTCCAATTCAATTCTACGTTGTTTCGACCCTCCAAAACTGTTGTTGCACTCGTGTTGGATCCTTTAGAATCCGATACAAAGAGACCAGTCGACATGTTGAAGAGTCCGAGCAACATAGGCTAAAATCACAACAAGGAACAATCTATGCTGCTCCAACTCTTCAAAAATGTGACATGGTGCGTATCAGATCCTTCAAAAATATAGCACCAATGTTGGATCCTTCAAAATCCGACACAGAGAAACCAGTCAATATTTTGAAGAGTCCAAGCAACATATGCTAAAACCATAAGGAGGAACAACCTATGTTGCTCAGATTTTTCAAAAATATGACATAGTGCGTATTAGATCCTTCAAAAGTATCGCACAGAAAAACTAGTCGATATTTTGAAGAGCTCGAGCAACATAGGCTAAAACCATAACGAGGAACAATTTATGTTGCGCAGACTCTTCAAAAACCCCACACAAAGTACATATTAGATTCTTCAGAAAGTAGTGCATCTTTGAAGAATCTGACACGAGTGCAACAATATTTTGAAGAGTCCAAGCAACATAGGCTAAAACAATAAGGAGGAACAATCTATGTTGCTCAGACTCTTCAAAAAGGTCACACGAAGTACATATTGAATCCTCTAGAAAATAGTGCATCTTCGAAGGGTCTGACACAACTGCAACAACATTTTGAAGAGTTCGAGCAATATATATATATTTAGAAGGTACCTTCTAAAAGTTTGAGGCTTTGGGAAATGCAAGTAATGAATATCTTCTTCTTGAAAAAGAGGATAATGACAATTATGTCTATTAATCACATGAATACTTAGTGATTTAGCTTGTAAAAGATAAAGACTTGTTTGGTTTATACACATTGACAATATATAAATTCCACAAACAATGGCAAATACTAGAAGGACCAATCTCAAAGATTGCTTAGGTGACTTAATCACAAATAAATCCTGCAAAAAAAGAAAAAAAAATAAAGAATCATCCACAAGTTAAATCACTACTTAAATTAATTCAAACAACATAATTAATGAAAAATTACATCAAGAAACTAACCTGGGGTTTCCATAATTTGTCCATAAAAAACAGAGACAATTAAAGAACAGATTGTTAAAAAATTTAGAAAAAGTTTTGGTTGAATATTGGTTCATCTACCTTAAAGAGTTTTTAGAGGAAACTAAGGAGAAAGAAATGGTCTGAAACTTAGAAAGATTCAACTTTAATTGACATCTTGAAATTAAAATTCAACATAATATAATATAAAAATAAAAATAGTGAAAACTTTTATTAATATTTGTACAAGTGTCAACTGACAAGATCAGTTTCATATGATATTATAATATATGAATTATATAATATGGAATCTTATTATTCTTTGTCTCTCTCATGTTTTTATTTAATCTCTTTAAATTTTCTTGCTTTTCTCAAAAATCAAAAGATTGACACTTTTTTCAAAGGTAATAAAGAAAAGCTTGTCGGTTAGGAAGGTTGTCTCAAGAGATTTGACAAAAGACCCAAAAAAAATAAATAAATTAATGCGTTAAGGAAGTTGCTGAGTTAAAATTTTTATTGAAAGATTTAAAATATTATAAAGTAAGATAAAAATTTTAGCTCAATTTTTGGACCCTCGAAGTATGAGGACTCAACACCAAATCTTTAAATAGCCACATGGATGAGAAATAGGATGAGTGTCCTTTGAAAGTAATCCCACTCTCCAACCCACCCTCAGAAGAAAAAATCACCCCCATCGCTTACGCTGCTTTCAATTTGGATAAATCGAAATTCAAACTAAAATTCATATTTTTTTCTTGATTTTCGATTTAGATTTTTTAGATTATGGATTGAATTTTGAATTTTGAATTTAAAATTATTAAAAATCCAATTAAATATTGGACTTGGTACTTCAAGTTTTTATAAGAAGAAAAAGTGGCTCAAAATTAAAAATTTGTAATATTTAAATCGATTAATTCAAAATTGAGCTTTTTTTGTTGTTGATATTGGATTGTAATTACTATAATTAGAAAAATAAAATTTTAAATCGAAACGTTTATATTCAATTTAACTGTCGAAACATCCACCCTATTTGGGCATGTATCGTACAAAATTCAGCATTAGTAATACTTTGTTTGGTTGCTAATTTAAATATTACATAAAGTTTAATAAATTCTTCTTTAGTTAATTAGTTGATGTTTGATTTTTATATTAAGGCTCAATTAAATAAAAATTTATTAATTACAGAACTTATTTATGAGAGTAATACTTTTAATAAAATTCTTCTCATCCAGTCTTTACTCCGAAGTAGAGTAATCCTAACCATCTCGTCATATTGCATATTGATAAGTTCAACATGGCTAATTCTTAGTTTGGTAAGTAGTAATTTTTTTTTATCAGAGTTTGATATTCATAATGAAACTCAACTAAATTTAATTTTGCGTTAAAAAATTTTACATTAAAGAAAAAAAACTCTAATAAAAGTATCTCCGTCCTCAAAGAAGCCCGAACTCCTAGTAACTTACTTTTAGCACTAATAATAATATGTATGGTTATGTAGGAACTAAATTGTTTCAAGATTAAAATATATTATTTTTTAAAATTAATATTTTTAAAAAATAATAGAGCTGTAGGTGACATAGACATTATGAAATCAACTAAACAAAAATGATAGAGAAAAATAAAGAAAATAATAAGAAAAAGTTTTTATTAATAGATGAGTGCTCATGCTGTCATGCACAAAATTAAGGAAAATTGACACAACAAACCATGTGAAAATAAATATTGCAATATAACGCGTTTATACCTAACTATATTATATATTTTCTTAAGAATATTTGGAAGGTCATGTCTTACGAAGTGGACACATATTGCAATTTCTTCTTTGGTTCCTCATACTTTATGATAAAATGTATTTTGAAGTTCAATGTTTTGATTTAAAATTTATAAGATACTGTGTTTTGAATTTAACTTTGGGTTCAAATTTTTAAAATATTATGTTATTAAGTACGATTATTTAGTTCAAAACTTTCATAGTAATATATTCTTGTGTTCAATTTTTTGAACTTAAACTTGAGAGATTAAAATAGTCATATATATATATATGTTGCTTTGTTTTGGTCCTTACTGTTTACCGTATGATCAAAATGATTCTTACTGTCTGTGCTTCTTTCAATTGTAAAGTAGCAGTTAGTTAATGCAACTTTCGACGCTCATCATGGGTCATCCGAAAATAGTCGCGCTATGTTTTTAAATATAGGAGTCAGATTGCGTACATCCGACCCTCCCTTACCCTACAATTGACGGAAGCCTTTGAGATAATATTGTTATTGTTGTTTCATTTTGATCTTTTGTTTTAACCAAACAAATAGGTCAAAGAAAAGGGGTGTTATATTTAATAGGGAGTCCCACATATGACTAACAAAATACATATTAGTTAGTCATAATGAACATCATTTATAATATGCTAAGGATCATTTCAATCATGTGTGATACATTAAGGACCAAAATAAAGCAACATGTATACACTAAGGACCATTTTGATCATTTTCTCATTCAAATTCAGCTTTAGTGTGTCAAAGATAAAAAAATTTTAATTCAAACTTCAGGATTTCGACTTTAATATCTTGGAAATGAATTTGAACTCTAATGTCTTGAAGTTCTATTTTTTCAGTTCAAAATTTCAGGATTTCAGCTTTGACATTACAAAGTTCAAGTTTTATAAATATTGTGTCCTAAAGTTCAATTTCTTCAATTCAAAATTCATGTTGTGAAGTTCGAATTGTTCTAGTCTAAACTACTACTACTATTAGTAGTAGAATAAAATATATGTCAGAGTAAAAATATATCGTTAAAGTTAAAACAAATAGATTGGATCGACTAATTTTCAAATTTAGAGGATATTCCTTTCAGAATGTTAATTTTTTCCAACACTAAAAATTACTTTCAATAATTCAAAAGCATATAATAAACCAATATCTCACCTTATCTTTAGTATTACATATATCCTTCACAAACTTGTGGATATAAAATGTTCAATAGACATCACAATTTCAAACATTCTATGGAACACTAGTTCATGATAATAATGATATATGAACATAATATAAATACATATACTTCAAGAACAATTTTAAAAATCCAACTACTATACTTAAGGCTAAACATTAAATGGCTACAAGCAATTTAGAGCTTGATTATGAGTTCTTACCATTTTTCATTTGCATGATTTTCACTCTCAAAACTCCAAAGATTTGATGAAGAAATTGGCCCATTTCTTTAACTCTTTAAGACCTAATATCTCATATTAATTATGCTAATTGTTAGTGGAGTATTTTGTTGGGCAATATCAATTTATGAATCTGCAGAAGATGAGCAAGAAGAAGCAGCAATAGAAGAAAGAAGAAGAAGATGAATAGTAACTCAATTTTAGAGAGAAGACAGAGAAATAATTTAAGAGAGAGTGTTTTTTTGTGGTAAACCCAAAAAATTGGGTAACCTCCATGGCTATAGAGCTATATATATTTATGATATCCGAATATTTACAATTAAACAGAATATATATATATATATATGGAGAATAAACAGTACCATCTAAAATTTGGGTCGGGGCTCCGCCCCAAACTCTGGCCTTCGGGTGGGGGACTCTCGCCCCCCCACACCCCGACAACTTCACCGCGAAGGTTGAACCCCAACAGCTGCTAAATATATTATCAGGCTCCACTACCTAACATATTTCGTATCTTAAATTCTTAATTATCTTAGATATTTGTAATTATGATTCCTTTTGTTAGAACAAAAAAATCTTTTCATAAAAATATTTGCAAAAATTGTTACTCGATCATGTAGACACTTAAAGGCATAATTTGACGAAGAACAATGAGATTTCACATTTAAATCTTATCGAAATCAAAAGCAAATACTCCTATTTACTCAAACATTAACAACATAAACTACGTATTATTACTTACCAAAAAGTATTATAAATCATAATTAACTAGTAAGAGTTTCTATAGTGATTTTTTTCCTTTTCGTATTTTAATTGAAAATATGAGAAATTCTAAATTCATGTTTCTTTTATGGTTTAATACCTTTTTTTTCATTCGATATCCGATATTCACATTGGAACTCGATTATATTTGGATTTGTGCCGTATAGGGTTCTATTTGGGGGAAAGCACTCATTTCCAGATGTCGAACACGAGACCTCTAGTTAAGGGAGAAATAGCTCCATCTGCTGCGCTCCATCCACTGTAGCACACCCTTTGACGTGGTTTAATAACTCATTTTATTTACAAGTCGATACTCCCTTCGTTTCTTTTTTTATATGTCACGTTTCAATTTTCAAAATTATATTACATGAATATTCAATTAATATCTTAAAATATATTTTATTAAAAATTATAATTAATCATATTTATATATAATTTTAATATATAGTAATTTAATATATCAAATAAATTTAATTAGATTTAATTTTGAAAAATAATGAAATTGATTTTCAGAATGCGTCACAAGTAAAAGGGATGTGAGGAACTGTTCCTTTGGGAGTCTGAAATTTTCAATCTTGTCATCAACCAAAGAAGAAAACTTTGCAAAAATGCAGAAATTGATACTGATACGATCACTCTATCCTTCCATATGTCGGAGATCTTCACCTTTCTCCGTTTCCGCCGCCGCAGCTGCCGCCGTCAACCACCACTCCCATCGCCACTTCCATTTTTCAGCTTCTCCTAGAACCCCTTTTCGTGGTGCTTGCATTTTCTCACATTTTTCATATATTTACTTCGATTTTGCTTATATTCCCATGTTCTTGGACATACCCAATTTGAAAGATTGTATTTTTCAGCTTATCCTAAGAACCCCTTTTCGTGGTTCTTGCATTTTCATTTGTTTTTCGTGTATTTACTTCGATTTTGCTTATATTTACATGTTCTTGGACATACCCAATATTAAAGATCAAGTTTTTACTCTGCTCGGATTGGTAATGTGTAATGTGAGAAGTTGAATTTATAGTCTGAATGGAGTTTGAGGATTCATATAGCTGATCAGACTTGTATGAGATTCAGACATCGTCTAAAAGGATTCATATAGCTTATCACAACTAGTGACGGAACCAAGATTTTAACTAACAGTCTCAACATCTGGTATTTATAGAGAAAAGATTATTTTGCCTGTATATATATGTAGGATAAGGGTATCTTTTAGATGAACTGTTACCCTAGCTCCGCCCCTGATCATGACTTGTTTGAAATTGGAACATAGTCCAAATGGATGTTGTTCTAAAAAGTTTAATCATTGTCCGCCCATTTGAAGAAACACTTGGGAAATAAAACATCAAGTACAAATGAATACCTGAAAATGGTATTGTTCCACTGCAAAAACGACAAATGAGTTTCGGAGCATGCCATTATCCCACTGCAAAAACATAGTCTTGGTAGTGAGCATGGGTTTGGGAAATGTTTAGCTCACTCACCCTGTGATTAGTGTGGGCATGTTAAATGTCTAAGTTGCTTGGTCTCTCCAAAAATGTTGTTGCATCCATGGAGGATCCTTCAAAGGTACACTATTTTTGGTGGACCCGATACATAACCGTTGACATTTTTGAGGAGTCCGAGCAACATAAATAAATGTATTAGTGCTGGCTTTTTGTTTGAATTCTGGAGAACATTACTTAGATTGAGGGTTACTACAACCTATGTAGGTTTTTAATTGGGTAGAATGGTCCTCAATGATGACTTTTTCGAGGGGTTTCAAAAGAGTAATCTACAAGTTCTGTATCTGTAAATCATGAAGCAGCTTAATGATCACATGTGAGGTAGTGCTTTTGATTTTTTGGATCTTATTTCACTAATACGAAACCAATATTTTGCTATACTCTAGAATTGCGACATCCTTTGACAACGGCAGTAGGAAGCACACGTTCTTTTAGTGAGGATGTGACCCACATGCCTGACATAAAAGATCCGGAGATCAAACGAGCTTTCAAGGACTTGATGGCTACAAGCTGGGATGAGCTCCCAAATGCAGTTGTTGGTGATGCAGAGAATGCATTGACAAAAAGTACTGATGATAAGGCTGGTCAAGAAGCCTTGGTTAATGTTTTCCGTGCAGCAGAGGCGGTGGAGGAGTTCACAGGGATTCTCACATCTCTGAAAATGGAAATTGATGACGCGATTGGTTTAACTGGTGAGGTAAGAGGGGTTTAAAACCAGGGACTTCATTCACATTTTCTCAAGTTCTTGCTGTTCAATTATTTATATTGTCGCAGAATGTGAAGCCTATGTCAAAAGAATTCTCTGATGCATTCCAAACAATATTTCAACGTTACAACACCTATTTGAGTTCTTTTGGGTCAGAAGAGGGATACTTGAAGAAGAAAGTTGAGATGGAACTAGGGACAAAGATGATACACTTGAAAAATGAGATGCAGTGGCCTTGATTCTGAATGGGGAAAGGTACGTTCTACTTTGCAGCAAGTTGGTTCTACATATTCAGCTTTTTAATGAATAGTTTATGACTTCATGACAAGCAATATCTGCAACCCAAATTACTTTTCTCTTGTATTAGGGCGTTAAAGTGGCACTGGGAGAGGGGAGGACAGCCTAGGTAATTTAAGAGAGTCAAGTAATTCATCTACACTTGTGGTTAAGTAATCCTTTTCATTTTCCTTTAGGGTTTGTTTCGAAAAATTGATAGTCAAACTTTTTTTACAGTGTTAGCCTTTTGTGATTCATCGGCTGTGCTTTCAAATTATGTTCTGCGCATATAGTTACTATCCAAAAATTAGTTTAGAAACCTCTGCCAACTTGAGATTATATATTAATAGAGCGGGGTTCAGTTTCTTCTGGAAAATTATGCTGCACTTAGTCTACTGACCGTTCATTTTTCAAAACTTTCCAGATTTGTGTTGCATTTCACTATTCTAACTATTTTTTGTTTCCCTGGTCGAAACTTTAATTTTTCAACAGATGATAACTTCATTATGTAGAAAACATTAAGCATTTTGTTGTATACAAAATTTACCATTTCTAATGGAAATAAACTAATCGAAGGGGAAACTTGAAGCAATAGTAATGTTGTGGAGGCAATGTGAGTTTCTTAAATAGAACCATGACACCTATGTTCATAGGTTTGAGCTGTGGAAACAATCAGTAATGCTTGTATAAGGGTAGACCATCTACATTACACCCCTCGGGGTATGGCCCATCCCCGCATCTTGGATGAACACAGGATGCATGTTGCACCAGACTGCCCTTTTTGTTATGGAAATAAACTATTTTGGTTGTAAATTGTGATTTTTTCACTTTCTTGCATGAGTCATGAGATGTTTCAAATGCAAATTTTCATCATACTTGAGAATGTTTCTACAAAATACAGTAGACATCGTTATGGGATCTCCAAAAGAAATTACTATTGAGTCCCACATCGGTGTGTTTAAGATATTTGGTCGCTTTATATGGTCTTGGATAATTCTTATCTCTTGATCTAGCATTTTGGTTTGAATTGGGTCCTATGACCGATTCTTATCAATAACTTTTTATCATTATTTGTTTTCTCATAGTGATTTTTGGCTTTCTCACTCCAGGTTACAGTTCTTGGGACTTCAGGCCTTGCTGGTTCCTATGTTGAGCAAAGAGCATAATCCTTCAATGGTGGCTGAAAGTCAGAACTGTTTTCCCCTTTAAGTCACTTACCTAACATTTTCCAGGAAACAGAAATGGAAGTTTTGTATAATACAGGATGATATCGATGTGATCCGTTAAATTGCAGTGTTCTTTTGCAAGTTTGATAATGCTATAGCAGCAATATGTAGTTGATACTAATCCTTATAACTTCTTCAGGAGACAGTTTTGACAGAAAGATATTGTTTCATGTCAATCAATTCTGATTTACTGATGAATCAGGTTTACTGTTTTGGACTTGTGATATCTCTTTTGTGTTCAATTGATCAAACTGAATCTATGAATATCTTTGATTGACACTAGTTTGGATAACTACTCTTAAGTATGCCTGTTGAGAAGTGTGAGACAAGAGAAGGGACTTTTTGAACATATGAACTATGTTCAGAAGCTGTTGTCAATTATGCAAAGATTGTAGATATCATATAACACAGTTCATGCATAAACATAAGATCAAGCATCATTTCTCCATGGAAAATGTGAAATTGCTTTGGGAAATAGAGGTATCAGTACATCTTAACCATGCTAGCACTCTTACGCCATGACCAAGAATCAGATGGTGATTTTGGCAAAGGAGGAAGTAACAAGGCTTTTCGGTATAGACCAAATGGCCATCCTTCACAGCCAGATAGTTCTTGGATAACAGAATGCCTCCAGGGATGTTGGAAGTCAATCCTGTCTAAGCTTGAGGAACGAGAAAAGACTGTCTTAGCTGTGACAAATGCCTCAAAACTTGTAGCACTGGAACAGGGAGAAAGACGACTAGCGACAGAGTGAAAATCTTCCCTTTCTTCTGTTTCTTGATCTTTGTTGTCCTCCCCTTTCTGTCTTAGTCTTGCAGAGATGAACAAATCTCCTGTTGTTGGAGAGAAAGCCCAGGTAAACTTGTCAGTTGCGATGGTTGTCTTTCTTCTGCATTTCAACTCCATGTATTGCCTTATCACTGCTGAAATAAACACCTGCTGACAAAACCAGGGAACAGTTTTCAGAAAAATATGAGCAAATCGACAGTTAATCGCATTGAACTTAGAAGAATTACATGGCTTTAAATGAGTACTACTTCTTCATCATCATAGTCACAAATCGGATCATCTTCTGGACTTGAATCTGATCTTTTCCGAAAAGAATGGCAGTTTGCAAAAGCATCCTTGAGGGTTGAGACAAGGACTTTGAATCTCTTAGAATGATTTGGAGATTCTTGATTAGGAGAAAACCCCATGTTTTTAGAAGTGTTGCTGCTATTTCTTGATTAGAGTTGTAGGTGGCATCCTATCTGGAGCTTTAATCTTTAAGGTGAAAGAAGACTTGAGCAAAAGGAACCTGCAAGGTATTTTCTGAAGCTAAAGCAATGGACTACTGAATTTCTGATTGCATCCAAGTAAACTTGGTGTTTCTTAGTCATGGGCAAGATGCTAAATTTATGGTGAATTGCTTTTCACTTCAGCCTAAAGTTAAGGGATGAAAAGAGGACGTTGTCACCAAATAATGACCACTTGCAGGAGCAGGTCCATGCATAGTTCTTGACTGCAAAAATGTTGGTTATGGTTAAAAGTCAATATGGCCTTTTCCTGTCGGGTTCATAACGTCAAATTCTGGAGAACATTTCAGACTAAACTGTGAAGAAAGCTAAAAAGCATTGTTTAAAGAGCCTGCATAGTATTAGGTTGTTGGTTAGGTAAAGGCTGACCAAGGCGATGAAGTTTAGCTGGTGCAACTCTCACGGGGGCAGTAGTTGGAAAAGTCTGACCCAGCAAACTCGCGTGAGTGAAGAAGGGCGATGCATTTTTATGGTTGTTATACCTCTCAAAGAATCATAAAAGTACCATGAACTATTTTAGACCATACACAATGACCAGGATCAGGAATTTTGTGAAAAAAAAAAAAGGACCATCAACTATTTAAAAACTACTGAATTTTGGATACAAACAAATGAAAAAATAGCCCTGTCATCTGGCCTACAAACCAGTTAGAATTGCTAACCTTGGGAAAAAAAAGACCCAAAAAATTTCTTTCTTCCTATTTTTTCTTGTCATTTCAATTTCCAACAATTTAACAAAAATATCACCTCAGAATAATGTTTCCAGCACAGCCGCAATTACAAGTGAACATCTCTGGGAAGCTTAGAATCACCATTGATCAGTAATCGGACTTTAAGTGAGCAAGATCCACAAGGAAGCACAACAGATGTTGGCAATGATTTAGATGTTAGCAAAGATACCGTATCCCCATCTCTTGATATTGAACACCCCGTGTCTGCCAACTCAAAAGAATCAATAAAGTAGTAGTCGCCACATCTACAAGGATAAGAAAGCTCTATAGTATCACCAGAATCTTGAACTGTAAGGTCATCTAAACAGACATCTTCAGATATTGTTGCATCCTGTCTCAAAGTTAGCAATTCAGCATCATAAAGTGCACGTGACCTCGGGTTGCCAATGGTTTCCCATGCTTTCTGTATCTCTAAAAATTTGTTTTCTGTCAGACATTCAGAATTGGATGTTTCTGATGCATTTTGCTGCTTATCTGGATGAAAACAAAGTATGGCTGAACGATAGGCTTTACGAACTTCTTCCAAATTTGCATCTTCCTTCACACCTAGGATCTCATAGTGGGTTTTATGAAATAAGTTGCTGCTTGAAATCATGGCTCCCTATATCAAGAATCTTTACTGCAAATAAACATCAGGAAAAAAACACCAAATCAGGAGTGTAACTTGAATAAAATTTAGTTTTCCATTTTTTTTTCTAGACAAAGTATCAAGAAGATAGGTGTACAAAAGACTTCTTAACAAAGTTCAAAGGAATATAGCAAAAGGAAGAGTCTATTCTTCTGCAGTTTGGGATCATTCTTCTAATTCAGCTGAAAGACTTGAATTTTACATCTTTAAATATGCGCTATCACTCAACTCGCTCCAAGCCACTGCCCCAGATCCCCTCTCCCCTCCAGAGATAAGAGGAAAACACTCTCTCGAATTCGAAGATGTAACACTAATAATGACTATATTCACGGGGATGTCAGCAGGTTGGGAATCTCTAAGGTTTCTATATTCATAAGAAGGCAGGCTGAAACTCTGCCAAATGAAATAGGAAGACCAAACAAAGTCGCAGTCAAAGCAAAGTAAAAGATGCCAAAACAGATTCACTTAAGTTTCTAGGTCGTTTAGCTTAGTGTAGACTTATTTCCCTGCAAGCCACAATTTCAGCATTGGAGGCAAAGGATTTAGAGAAGGACTCAACAATCATGGAGAACAGATCCAGAAAGTGTCAACAGAGCCACACAGAATATAGATCCCTCATCCTTTCAAAACTTGAATTCCTCAAGTGTAAGAAAAAACTACAATGGCATAAATTGCTGCTATAACTCCTTTGCCTCTTTTCATCATCCTAGAGAGTTAACTGTCAATAATGCCTTTCACTGACAAAACTACTGGAACCCAGTCGATTCTCTCAAGATGCAAAACTTAACAGGGAAAAGTAGAGACTATCAGTCCCTTGTTTCCACAAGATCATAGGCTCACATAGATCTTCTTCCTCCAACAACATTGCCCGCGGCTAATCTTGTGATCACCCTCGCATCAGGGAGTCACTTCTTTTGTACATCCCATTTCTTTACACTAAGCAGTTAATCTTTTCTGCGTATAATTTGCAATTGTCAGTGTCTGGACTTCAGTATATCCAATGACAAGAACTAAGAGTGACAGATCTAGTTTCACCACCTTTACCCAGAAACTTTCACCCCACTATGTTTTATCATTTAAGCTAAAATGGCTTCTTTCCATAGCACCACTCCCATCAGGACAGAGTGTTTGATTTGCAAGCAGCGTGCTTGCAGAACAATGCTTATATTTACAACCTAGCCACAAACTGCGACAGCCTATCACTCTAAGCACTTGAGAACACTTCCAAGTTATGTTTTTTTATCCTCAGCGACCATAAAGTAATTGCCAACTCATGGGAAATGTGATCAACAAGAAGACACACATCACAAAAAATGAAGATAAGAAGGAGGACTCGTTTAGATAGTCCCTACAAGCAAGGGATAGCTAACCCTGGCCTCTATGGGACTCACACAAGGGGAGGTCGGCTAGCTCTCTCATCTTATACCGAATGTGATCACACCACAAAGATGGGGTTGCTCTGGTGGCAAGCATCCTCCACCCCAACGGTTTGAATTACTATGGGAGCAAAAACGAGAGCTCCTAGGGAGGGTAAAAAAAAACACGACTGACCATAAAATGTTGCAAACAATTTCACATAACACAGTAGTGATAAATAAAATTGTGAAAACTTAGCCAAGTAATACACTAGTCAAATAAGGCAATATATTACACAACTATTTTCTTATGCTAAGTATTATATTAAAAATGTGGTATAATAAGCACTCAATTGCAGGGGCGGAGCCACCTTATGCCTAAGGGGTTCATCCGAACCTTCTATGGGAAAAACCATACTATTTATACATAGTCAAAATTACTTTTTTTATTTATATATAGTGAAAAATCATACTGTTTATACATAATTAGAATTATTTTTATTTATATATAATAAATGTCAAACCCTATTCGATAAGTTCGTGTTTTAGTATCAGATTTTGAAACCCCTTAACTGAAACCCCTTGACTGAAATCCTGACTCCGCCGCTGCTCCATTGCTCACACAAATACTTAGTCAAAAAAATCTTCTTTTTTGGGAATTTCGTCGAACATATAGTGGCCATGGATAATTTGACTAAAAAAATGACCCCTCTTTCAATGAGTAAGCCTTAATTTACCTCAAAACTATGGTTTATCATTTCAACTAAGGTATAATCTACAAATATGATTATATATCCAAACAAGTCCCAAATTAATCCATTTAGGCTAACAAAGACGTTCTAGCTTGTCACTCGTATTTGTAATTTGAAAACTCACCAATTATACACATAAAATAAGAAAAAAGAATTACCTTTAGATAGAGAAACTCCAGAAATCCTCGATTAAATCCTTCAAAATAATGTTTGATCTAAAGCTCTTAAAATCTCTACAAATCGCCGGTACACTCTTCCCGCTGGGGTTTCTTCTTCCTTCTAAAACTGACAAATGAAATTATATGTATTTAAAAATTTATATCATAATTCATAAAATATATTTATTTATAAACGAATAATTTTTATAATGTCATACTTATTTATAAAAAATATTGTAAGCATAATAGCTATTAGAATATTTGGTTACTGATTTATTATAAATTATATAAGAAGAATGATTGACTTTTTTTTTTGTCAAACAGAATATCTATTAATTAGTTCAAAGAATTGACCCTTAGTGAGTGGGGCGATTGTTTGAACATTAGCATTACATTGGACCACACCCAGTCCAAGGGCAAAAGATTACTAATAGTAGTAGTTTTAATATAAATTTTTTTTACAAAAGTAATCTCGACAATGTCTGCTTAGATGTGGGTGTGAGTAGACATTGGTGGAACTTCCAAAAAGTGGTCATGTCCCATGGTACCTTGATTCAGTCCTACTTTAGTTAGTGTTTTTGTGACTTGGTCTTGCTCCCTGTAGATGTGCACTAGCTTTTGAGCTCCCAATACCTGCATTAAGTACCTGCAATCAAGTATTAGATTATCATATAAAGGGTTAACTTTGGTGATTGAGGATATCAACTCAAGAGAATCAGTTTCGACTTCCAAGAGTGCCAAATTTTTGCTGGATGCCCATGTTAAACCTTTGTGGAGGTCCTGGAGTTCTCCAAGGAGTGGGTTTGTCCACTGAATTTTGCAGCTGAAGCCTCCTATCCACTGTCCATTGTGGTCTCTGAAAACTCCTCCTATTCCCCCTTGTTCGGGGTTTTCTTTAGCTGCTTTATCTATATTCAGTTTGATGTATCATGGGTTTGGGGGGGTCCATTTCACTTGGATGTTGCTCTGAGCTTGCTTTTTTTCCTTGTGTTGTGCCAACATTTGATATTCCACAGCTTTCTCGTAGCAGTGAGTGACCTTGGTTGTCTCATTTTTATCGTTGAATTAATTGTCATTACAGGCTAGCCAAAGGGCCCAAAGGCAGAAGGGGATCAGTTTTGCCAGGTGATCATATGATTGAAATTCCTTTTCCCAATGTTTTCCCACATAGTTCTCCAGTTTCCTGTATTCACATCAGTCATTCTAGTAGGCATTGAGTTGGTAGAAAGGGCTATGAGATCAGTCCAAAAAATAATGGCGTTCGGACACTTAAGAAAGATATGGGTGGCATCTTTAGGGAAAAGGCCACAGGTGTGGCATGTGTCTCCCACGTTCATTCCTCTACTGTTGAGGAGATGGTTAGTGGGGAGGCGATTGTAATTAAGGAGCCAAAGGAAGAATTTGATCTTGTTAGGGATCCTATACTTCCAAATCTAGCAGAAGTTATTAGGGTGGGTAACAGGTTGCTTATAATGGTGCTTACGAATGTGCTTGTAGGCTGAGCTTAAGGTGAAACATCCATTAGTTGTTAGTTGCCAGTTGAGAGTGTCCTATTTGTGCGATGGGTCAAGGGTGGGGCAATCTAGGATGATATCTTGCAGGTCACGAGGTAACTGGAATGATAGAGGTTCAAAGTTCCAATTTTTGTTTAGGACAAAATCCTTCACTTTTAGGTTCTCTTCCCCTTTATTGAGGGATCCACAAATTCTTTGTCTAATGGATCCTAGGTGTGGAATCCATTGGTCCTCAACAAGCTTAGTATTTCTTCCCGAGTGTAGGAACCATTCTATGGCCCCTTAACAATCTTTCCAGCCCTCTTGGATGTATTTCCAAGTTCTAGAGACAGTTTTTCTGTCCCTAGGGGTGCTGGTGGTGGTTGTTTGTCTGGGCTGATACTTGGAGGTGAGAACTCTTGCCCAAAGACTGGTAGGTTCCTTAGCAGTTCTTCAGGCAAGGTTTGCCAACTGGGTTCTGTTCTTGAGGTCACATCATGGAGGCTAAGACCTCTCTCAGGTTTATCAATTGTGATGGTATCCCAATTAATCAAGTGGAGTTTTCT
>JAOTQJ010000011.1:19852779-19866869 GCA_025642045.1 Solanum sejunctum | reverse complement strand
ATAAAAGGGTTGGGGTGGGGGAGTGGGAGTAGGGGGATGAGAATCCGAGTTGGAATAAAAAAAATTAGATTTACAAAATTTATTTTTTTTAAAAAATAATTTTAAAATTTTTAAAAACTTTTTTGTACTTTATGTGAAAAAATTTAAATTTTTATTTTTTTGTATTTTTTTATAATTTATGTAAAAAATTTAAAATAATTAAAAATTTTATTATAATTCTTTGTAATTTATGTAAAAAAAATTTAATTATTTTTTGTAATTTTTGTAAAAAAATTTATAATTTTTTTGTTAAAATTATTTAATTTTTTTTATTTTGTTTAGAAATATCATGTGTAAAAATAAAGGGTATGACGTGTACAGGTTGCGCTTACGTGAACAAACGTGGCATCTCAGTATTAGCTGAAAAACACGTCATCGCAACTGCATTCTCACGCGCCACATCAGCGATTAGTCTGTGCCTATTTATTCAGGAATTATCAAATTAAAAATTTTATTTATGTATCATAAAAATTTAAGTTTCAACTTACAAAATAATGACAGATTATTTTTTAGGATTATCCAATGCAAACAAACAAAGAATAAAGTCGAGTTGACACAAATTGGTACACCACAACTACAAATTACCCAAAAAGAAAAACTAAATCCTGCCTAATTAAGTCCACATGTCCTACTGTTGACTAAAAAGACCTGAAAATGAAGAAAGTGGTATTGGTAACCGGCGCTTCCGGTTACCTCGGTGGACGTCTGTGCCGTGAGTTATTCAACGCCGGCCACCATGTTAAAGCGTTCGTCCGCCGCACAAGCGACCTTTCTTCTCTACCTTCGCCTACTGACGGCGGAAGCAGCGTCGGAACTCTCGAGCTTGTGTTCGGAGATGTCACCGATTATCAATCACTCCTTCAGGCCTTCTCCGGTTGCCACGTCATCTTTCACGCTGCTGCTTTAGTCGAACCCTGGCTTCCGGATCCTTCTAGATTCATATCGGTGAGCACAATTTCCGGCAATGTTTATTGTAGATTAATTTTTACTTTGCAATAAGTACTAAATTTTCGGTGTTGAGGTATAAAAGTGGGTTACATTTTAGATATTTAAACCTCATTAGACTATTAATTCGATATTTTCAAATAAAAATTTAGATATTCAAAAATCCGAAAAATACTATAGATTGCATTTTTCATATTGGTTGACTATCCAAAAGGAATTCATGACAAGTAAAAAAGAGCGGAGGGAGTACTTGTACAAATAGCTGATGTTGGAATGATAGGATAAAGATAGGGTTTTTATTATTTTTCAGAGTATCAATTGATGGTGGATTCATAGCTTATAAGAATAGTCTTTTTATGATATTTCTAAGTATTAAAAAATAGGTGGAACTATAGGTTTTCTAAGTAGTAAATGATGAGGTAAAACTGCATACAATAGACCCAATGGTCGGACCCTTTCCCGGGCTTGCACATAGCGGGAGCTTGAATACACTGGTTGATGTTTTTTACTCGACATTATACCCTAAACCAAATACCCTTTATTGCTACTTTTAAGTAGTTGTAGCTGCTTTAGATTTTTGTTATTGCAATGCATTTATAGGTGAATGTTGGAGGTTTGAAGAATGTGTTGCAAGCTTATAAAGAAGCAGGAACTATAGAGAAAATTGTGTACACATCATCATTTTTTGCCTTGGGACCAACCGATGGATATGTTGCCGATGAAACTCAGGTATGAAAGCTGATAGACTCTGTTATAGATCCAATATAATAAACGTGTTCCTTCTTTAATAATGTAAGCTTTAGATGAGACAGTTCATGTGTCATTGCGAGCAAAATTGTTGTGTTTGGTTCACTGATGAACTTATATTACCTAAAATATATAAATGTTCTCATGCTTTAAAACTTTGAGCTTTTATGAGAGGCAATTCACACAATCATACCTAAAACAAATAATCTTCTCATGTTTTGACAGTTTGAGCTTTAGTTGAGGCAATTCAAATAATTTAAATGACATATTCAATATGTATATTTAGATGTGCTTTTCTCATAGAAGTTTGTTTAAATATTATCAAATTCAGACTCATTCTGGAAAATTCTTCTGTACGGAGTATGAGAAATCGAAAGCTGTTGCTGATAAAGTTGCATTAGATGCTGCGTCTGAAGGAATACCAATAGTGGCTGTTTATCCAGGAGTCATATATGGTCCTGGGAAGGTCACATCTGGAAATGTCATTGCTCGTATGGTAAACATTTCAACTTTCTTTTCCTTCCTTTCTTTAAGTCTGAAAATGTCTTTGCCTGTATGGTACATCGTTTTAATGTTATGGATTTGGTTATTGCTACATTGGCACTGCTCTTGTTGTTGATTAAAAGCTTTTACATGTTCTATCATTTCATGCATAATGAGTTTTTTTCCCAAGACTAAAGCATGTTCAATGATGCCATAATTATCATTCTACAAGAGGGGTGTTTTTTAAGTTTCCTTCTTTTCCTTAGAATTAGCTAATAATAATTCGAAATTCTTCAAACTACTCAGCCTGGAAGTAAACGAAAGAAGAGACAAAAAATCAAAACAGCAAAAAGAGTCGAGGAGATAGTACAAGATTAGGAGAGGTGCATAATTAGACTTATCTGGTGTATGTCTGGTGAGAAATTGGAGATGGGTGGAGGAAGAAGATGAAGAGGAGTAGAAGGAAAAAGAAAATAGTGCTTCAGGTCAATGCTCATCTTGTGATTGTAGGATTTTGCAATTGTACTAATTAGCTTCTGTATTAATTTGTCAAACATATGAAATTTATTTGGTATTGAGTTTAAATATATTTCTTTTTTCAGCTAATTGAACGCTTTAATGGGTGTTTACCTGGTTACATTGGCCAAGGAAATGACAGGTGTTCTTTTAGCCATGTTGATGATGTGGTTGAAGGGCATATTGCAGCTATGGACAAAGGCAAACCTGGTGAAAGGTATCTTCTTACAGGGGAGAATGCGTCCTTTAAGGAAGTTTTCGACATAGCTGCCATGGTCACTCAGACAAAGAAGCCTTTGTTTGGTATCCCCCTACTTATTATTGAAGCTTATGGCTGGATATCAGTTCTTTTCTCCAAATTAACTGGAAAGCTTCCTCTAATCAGTCCTCCTGTAAGTAACAGATTGATACTTCAAGTTTTTATTTGTTATACTGTTTTTTCTTAGAGGATTGTGCCATAAGTCGTTTGATAATCGAGACAAAATAATTGGCAAAAGAGGGAATTTGCTTAATGCAGCAAAGTTACAGTGACCGATACATAGGGCTTAACTTTCTTTTCTAAGTTTCTCTAAGGTTCTAGCCAAATTATTTCTTGGAATTCAAGTTTGAATGGATGCTTAGTTTAAAGATCCAAACCTTCTTCAGAACAGAAAGGGACGGGGCTGTTCTTATTTTACTGGAGGGGTTTGAATTTTCTCATCCCGAGATAAAAGAAAAGATTGGCAATTTGTCTTTTCAGAGCTATCACCCCAATAAAAAAATATTCCTCTTATTCTACGATACTCCAAGCTGCAGCGGCACCTCACAAACTTCTTATTGCGGCAGTACTATAATAGGCATTTGCGAGTGTTTGGATGCACATGTTTTGTTCATATTCCTGCGGAGTTAAGAGAAAAATTGTCAAGGGAACCACTTGTGTCTTTCTTGGATATGCTCAGTCTCCCATCTCCACTCCACCTATTTAAATTGCTGCATATCTGTTACTCTGATGTGGATAACAGTGCCTCTAAAGTGTGAAAAATTGTTTTCTTAGCATATCTAATAGACCTTTTTCATTTTTGTAGCTTTTAGTTCAGGACTATTACTTACAAAAGAAGTACTGGATTAGTATTTATGCGTCTGTTTAATATGTATTTCTTGTTTCTCAAACTAAACCCTCTACTTCTGGACTCTGCATGTGCATAACTAGGGCAGTACATGTGCCTCTTTGTTCGGTCTTCCTTTTTTTTATAACTTTTCCTCCCCAAGTTACTAAAAGATTTAGTATTTGCTGCACCAAACAAAAGTAGAACAATGATGTTTGCAGTAAGCACATAAGCAGGCCGAATTTTTTCACCCCCGTCCAAAAACAGATGATGACTTTGAAGGGCCTTTTTCATATTCAATGCATTGTGGTTTAGGCTGACCTACATCACTTTTCTTTTTATTTCCCCAATCCCCCCCTGTTTTTATACCCGGTAGCTTTCATTAGACCTTCATTCTTATCGTCTCTTTATACTTCATCTTGAGCAGACTGTTTCCGTGCTTAGACATCAATGGGCTTACTCTTGTGATAAGGCAAAGGCAGAACTGGATTACCACCCTAGAAGCTTGAAAGAAGGTCTATCCGAGGTGCTTCTATGGTTAAAGAACTTGGGGTTGATTAAATACTGACATTGTGGTGTTTTATTATGTGTACATTACACTTACGATGACTGTGAATACACGTTATTCTATAGCCAATATTGAAAGCTTGATGATTTGTTGCTATATATGTTCTTTTTTACTTGTGATTTGAAACTTTTGAGTTTCACATTAGTAAATACAAAAATTTGACATGTATATTAGTGTTGTACTTGTTTTAATTTCATCATCTCATACTTGGTACACACTGGCCTGATTAATACAAACCTGTGTTGGATAAGTCCGCCATAAAGGGGTGGGCTTCGTACTAAAATGTTTTCTATTTTCAGGGCTCAAACTCGAACCTCTAAGAGAGGGTTGAGGGAATTATTCAGTCATCCCAGCACACCTCATGGTCATTGTAAGTGTCGTACTGCTGCTGTAATTCAACAGGTAAAAACCTTCCTAGAAATTTTACATGTTTGGTACATGTTGCAAGTCGACTTAATAGTGTTCAGGTTTTCTAGACTGATAGTAGACGAATCATAATGTTTAGTAAGAGGTGTTGGGTTCGGACTTTGGTGATAACATTTCTCCTTTAACGTGCCCTACAAGAAACTGGACTAATCGAACCATGACTAGTGGATGCCAGATACCAAATGGTCATACACCTTGCTACTAAGTACTATCGCCAAGAGGTGTGATGACATGTTCTAGGATGGACTCCATTCACCATATAATCACACCAGAGGTCTCAAATTCGAACTTTGATGATGACACTTCTCGTTTTATGTGCCCTACACATCGAGAAATTGGACTAATCGGACCATGATTAGTGGATGCCAGATACCAAATGGTCATACACCTTGCTACTAGGTTCTACCACCAAGAAGTGTAGTGACATGTTCTAGGATGGACTCTGTTCACCCTTAGATGTCTCAAATTTGAACTTTGATGATGACACTTCTCGTTTAACGTATCCTACACGATGAAAAATTGGACTCATCACCTTATGCTATGCTTACATGTTACTTCCCTTTCCAATGGGTCAATATTGGGACCAAAATTGTTCCAAAACAAGAGTTGTCTTGAATTTGTTTGGTTTTATCTTTTATAACCAAAGACACAAATGTCTGTATTTCTTATTGTGTCAACTTCTTAATGTGGAAATATGAATGAACAGCTGTTTTGTGTTTTGTCTCACCCTTTTGTCTCTTAGAATTTGGAAATACCTTTTAGGCTTTAATGGCACTATTGACAACTTTTTGATTTGTGTTTCCATCCATCCATTGAAGCTAGATTGGCCCTACAACATTGACACATCATATTAAGAAAAAAAAAATCTTAAGTAAATTTTCACAAAATATCATGTAAATTTGAATCATTATGTCATATTTTGAGGATATAGATTTTTTAAAAGAAGTCTAAATGTAGGATGAGTTCAAAGTTTATACATTTGAATTGGTCAAGTTTTGTACCTTTATATATGCTTAGCCAAATGAAATCACAATCATCAATAGAGACTAAAGATGAAATTATACTACACTAACATATTCAACGTAATTTCACGAGTGAAGTTTAGAAAAGATTGGATATATGCAAATCTTATCTCTATCTTAGCTTGTCAATGAAGTGCACTGAGAATTATGAAATTTCAAGTTTAAATTCTACTAAAAGTATAGAACACTAAGTAATTTTTCCATTAATGTCCAAGTCTTAGTTGATAAAGTTACTCGATATACATGTTTACAGAGATAACAAATATCATACAGAATTAATCGAGATACTTACAAACTGACTCTAACTTGTGGCTGCAAAGTTGTGTAGGGGGGGTGGAGTTTTGTGGGTGGTGGGTGGGTGGGGGCACTGAAAGATAGAAATAGAGAAGCAAACATTGGATAAAACAAAGAGTTCACAGTCATAGCAACAAAGATCCTTTGTGGGGATAAGTTTTTTCTTCTTTCCCACTTGAAAACTTGATGCTTCTTTTTATTTGTTTATATATAAATAAAATAATATAGGATGAAAGGGTGCTAGGTGGTAGAGAAAGTGATAGGGAAAAATTAAAAAAAAATAATTAAAAAAAATTAAAACTCAAATTTTGGAAGATGATTTAATTTGTCCTTAAATATTACTTAACGTTTAGATTTTACGATTACATAATTCATAATTAGCGTTGTTTAAAAACACGAACACTAAATTTAGCTTATTTTAATAACGTTAGAAATATATTTGACTCAATTATTAATGAGAGATAAATTTGTATCATTTCACATCATTGAATGAGAAATTTAGGTTGATACTCTTATGTAAGCAAGCAATATAATACAAGACAAAAAAAATGTTACCTCAAAACTTTTTTTTTCTTCCATTTCTTATCTTTAGATTTATATATAAAAAATATATTGAATGTGGTTGTAGTGGAAAAGATGAAATGTCCATCCAAATAATGGTGAGATATTGATGGTCTTTAACTATATAGCCAAAATTATAATGTGGCCTTAAAAAAGGACCACTTATTTTTGTCCTTGCCTAACCCCAAACCAAAAAAGCAATAACAACACTAGAGAAAATAATGGATCCATTTTAGCTTTGAAAGATTTGTGGCCAAGGACATTTGGCTAAGCTTATAAATTGGTGAAAATATATAATTGCAATCACGTACGCAATTTTATCTTGCATTTCTGCTAGAGACTGTTTTCAATACTTGAATCTATGACCTCCTCCCACGATAATAATTTTATCAATTACTCCAAGATTTCGCTTCATATGAACGATTAATTATTAGTTTTGAGATTCGATTGAAGTATGTAACTATTTATTATATGTAGTCAATTTCAACACTTAAAACTTATCAACGAGATCAGGTAAGTCCCACACGTCAAAGAGTTTCAATCCAACAAGTTTTAGTTCTCTTCATAAAAATCTACCAATTTATTTCTAAATTGAACCTTTTAAAGCTGCATAAACCTACCAAGTTCCATCAACAACAAGAAGTTCATTATTGTTGAGACACAAAAGTTAGATCAAAGGGAGGAAGATTGTCTAAACTTTATAAAGAGACCACCCATCCCATTAATCACCAATGTGGGACTTTGTGTCTCAACAATTATAATAATTATAATTAAAAAGTTCATTTTCTTCTTACGTCTCTTTGTTTGTTATGCAATTTTCAACTTAATTAGTAAACTAAAGAGACAAGTGTCTAATAAAAAGACTTCTAAAAGTCATACATTGGAGAGAAACTTGGTTTGTCTTTTGTTATATGATAAAAAATTAATCATCATTTCATTAGAGATAGGGACATTAAAATTATTCTTAGACAAATGCAACATATTCATCCATATATATATGGGCATTACTTAATTAAGTCATAGAATTAAAATAATATATTCAATTTGATTTTATAAATAATTTTTAGGAGGCCCTTAAATTAAAAAAAAAAAGTGATTATAAAAATGGATTTGATAAATACAAGTGTGAATGCTATGGCAAAAATATTAAAAAGAAAAATACTGACAACAAATAATACAACATTGAAGAATATCTTATTTTATACGATATTATTTTCTTTCATGTATTTTGATAAAATAATTCTTCAGTCACACAGATATCCTAAAATAATTTTAGATCACAAATTTAAAAATTTTCGATTTTCAAATAAATAATCAAGGACATACTTGCACCTACACGCATAGAATAAATGTCTACTGAAGTTCAAAATTGTTGGTTAAGAAAATTTGTTACATTAGACTATATCAATTAAAGTTTTCACCAACTTGAATGAAAAATGAAAAGAGTTGGTAAACTTCTTATTTCAAACAACTTTTTTCTTTAATTGTGAAGTTAAATACTCCATTTTTATGTGTTTCCATTGGTTACATACAACAAACACTATATTGGTCAAAATATTAAGTTTGGTGGGTTAACTATGTTAGAGACAAAAAAGAGTGTGTGCTACTTAGTCTTAAATATAGAGGCCATTCAATAAAATTGAGATATTAAACGAGAAGTATTATTAATTGCAATTTTTTTAATTGATATGATGAAAATAATATCTTAACATGTTAATTAAAATTTATCTAATTTAACTTTAAAAATAAAAATTGTGACAACTAAATAATTCAAAGAGATAGTAAAAATTATGACAACTAAATAATTCAAAGAGATAGTACTTACGCCACAAAAAACATTTTCCTAAGTTATTTGCTTGGATAATGAGCATATCAAGACAATAAATTTTACTATATTATAAGGGAGAGTTAAGCAGTTCAAGCAGGTAGTAGGTCGGCATGTCTGCTTGAGCAGTTTGAGAGTATATTCGTAATTTTACATGATTTTTTCGTCGTAATTTATATGACTTATTTTTAGTGTTAAAAAATGTTACTAATCGTGATAATTAAAACTGCTCAAACAGGCAGCAGGTCGACATGATTGCTTGAGTAGCTTGAGAGTATATCTGTAATTTTTGTGGTTCTTCCGTTGTGATTTGTTTGTCTTATTTTTTGTGTTAAAAAATGCTACTAATTGTGATAATTAAAGCTGATCAAGCAGATAACAGGTCGACATACACAACTTGAGGTATATTTATAATTTTTTATGATTCTTTTATTGTAATTTGTTTGTCTTATTTTTAGTGTTAAAAAATGCTACTAATCATGATAATTAATGACTTAAAATATTTTCTAAAAAATATGTTATGTCACAATTTTAATAATTTAAAATATTTTAAAATTTATATCTATATCACTTAAATAAAATTAAAAAAAATATTGAGCCGATGCAAGCGCGGATGCCAGTGTCTAGTCCATATCTAAGCGGGAACAAATAAAGATTCTTTTTGGAAAGACGCAAAACCTTTTTTCCTATTAATCATGTGATATTCAAAATTCATTATTTGATTAGTTTACATCTGCTCAGATAAAAATCATTAAAAAAGTCTATCAATCTCCATTATAACGTCTTCTATTTTTCAAAGTTAAAATTCAATATTCGTATTTAAGAATGGAGGGGTATAAATCATCAATTTTGCCTCACTGGTTAGTATTTTCTTAGTCCTATTTTAGTTGTTATGATAAGATTTGACATACTTCTTTAGAAAAAATTAATTAGAAGTATTATTTGACTAATATATTAAATTTTTATCTATATATATATGTATTTTAATTCTAGAATACTTAATACAAAGGATAAAATTTAAAAAAAATAATTAATTTTTACTAATAAATTTAAATTGACAATTATTTTTAATATACCTTACGACTAAAATAGAACAAAGTGACATTTTACGAATGTATATGTGAAATCATTTCTTAATTAGCAGTATGGGCA
Organism: Solanum sejunctum; assembly: GCA_025642045.1. Taxonomy (NCBI): domain Eukaryota; kingdom Viridiplantae; phylum Streptophyta; class Magnoliopsida; order Solanales; family Solanaceae; genus Solanum; species Solanum sejunctum. The sequence continues at coordinate 19,857,206 of JAOTQJ010000011.1, read as the reverse complement.
AATCATTTGAGTATTATGAAATAGAATCTAAAACTACATACCCATAATTTATCTTACATAGGATATACTCCATTATGTATCATCTACACATTTTTGTAGAAAAGTTAGAAAACCTTGGACTTGGTTCTGTCAGTGTTCTTTCCCAAAAACTAGAATTTTCAACTACTTACATGAAAAAGACCCCTACCCCACCCACCCCCTTTGGCCAAACAATTATCTTCATATCAGAGCAACCAGCCCACCACATGCCCAAAACCTTCAACTATGTCGTTTTGCACCTACCTTAATTATGGGTCTGCGATTTATACGCATCTTAATTAATTTTACAAGATATATATTATTTTTCACTCGTATATATATATTATGTATAAATTTCCCTATGAATATTCTTGTTGGTAGAGATATTAATCTATCAACAAAAATCTCTTTCCTGCATCCTTCAATAACAAAGATCTTTTTTCTTTTTATGGCGATAGAGTTCAAGTTAATTTATATATATATTAATTAATTATTACAGTAGTTATTATTTTCTATCTATATTAAAACCTTTAACTATGTCTTTTTATATCTACCTTAACTATGGAGTCTGCGATTTGTACGCATCTTAGTTAATTCTACTAAATACATGTTATCTACCCATATGTATTAGATCCTCGCTATGAATTCTTCATATACGTACTGGTAGACATACTAATCTACCAACAAGAACCCCTCTCCTGCACCCTCCAATAATAAAGACCTTTATTATTTCTTTTATAACGATGAAAATAGAGTCAATTTGTGCATATATTGATTAATTATTGCTATAGTATTTGAAGAAGGTCTTAGGCCTAACTCACACCCCAAAGGCTAGCTCAAAAGGAGGAAGATTGCCTAAATAATTTTTTCAGGGGCCCAACATTGGGTGAGACGGGCCCTGCTCTGATACCATGTTGAAGAAGGTATTAGGCCTGACTCACACCCAAAGCTAGCTCAAAGGGAGTATGATTGCCTAAGCCTTATAAGGAGTCAACTCATCTCATTAACCACTAATGTGAAACTTTGTGTCTCAACATATAATTATTATTTTCTATTTACATAAATATATATCAAGTGATTTTGTCCATCAATGATATTAAAAACTCATTCATTCTTTATCTTTCTTAATTTTTTGTCACTTCATAAGACATTCTAGTCTACAAGCAAGAACCTCCTCCCATGGACCAATCCCCACTCAACAAAATCCTCTTCTTTTTACAATATAACAATAGGGTGCAAGCTAATTTACACACACTTCAATTAATTCTACATAATATTTTTTTTCCTCATCAGCATAAATATCACATAACTTTTACTTTTAAAATATGTATAATAATATTTTTATACGGTTATATATTTTTCTAATGAGCTCATTCGATAAATAATAAGTGAGAAATCATGTTCTATAACACAAATTTTCTACTAAATTACCATAGTATAATCTATTCCACCAATTATAATAAAGACAAATTCTTCTTATATCCTTATCTTTTTTTTTTTTTGTACTTTTTTGTCCCTTAATACAAAGAAGAATAATAAGAGAAGTTTGAGAAACATCCCATATTACATCTTACTAGCAAATCTTATTACATATTACACTTTTAAACACACACATCCATATGACCAACCAACAAGAACACCAAAACATGTTAGACCACAAAGAGCATCAAACTTCCTCATCATCTAATTCATCTTCTCCTTCACATGAATTCTCATTCACAATCTCATTTCAACAAACAAAACAAATCCCAACACCTCTTTCTTGTCCTTCTACTACAAGTACTAATACTTCTTCATCATCATTTGCTATAGATTTATCTCCAGCTGATGATATTTTCTTCCATGGACACTTACTCCCCCTTCACCTTCTTTCCCATCTCCCTATATCTTCCCCTAGATCATCCACTAATTCCCTTGATGGCTTCACACTTCCCAAGAAAGATCACTTAGTCCAAAACTCCAAGATTAATCAAAGACTAGTGTTACTAGATGATGGCACTTCTTCATGTGATGCTAAAGGAAAACCAAATAGCAAATCTTTTTCCCTTTTTGGGATATCAAAATGGAGAAAAAGGTATGAAGTTAAAGATAAAAATGATCAAAGATCATCACAACAATATAGCAAGAAGATGAGTCAAGTTGTGAAGAGGTATATAAAAATGGTAAGGCCATTTTTGTCATTTAGAAACAAAAAGAATATGCAATTTCATTCTTTTTCTGGGAATTTATTAAAATTAAAGAATAATAATAATAAGGATAATTTTAGAGGTATAGTAAAAGAGCAATATTCATCAGCACCAGCTTCAATAAGAACATCCCCTACAAATAGTGGGCTTCTTGTAGCATCACCAACAGGAAGAGGAGGAGGAGGAGTTTTTAGTAATTTTACTAATAATTCTTCTACTTGTTCTTCAAGTGATAGCACTATGGAAGAGTTACAAGCTGCTATACAAGCTGCAATTGCTCATTGTAAGAAATCTATTTCAATGGAAGACTAAAATCAAATGAGTCTATGTTGATCGGACTCTTCAGAAATGTCGATGGATGTAAGTTGAATCCTCTCAATATAGTGTATTTTGAAGAATCTGATACGGATGCAACAATATTTTTGAAGAGTACAAGCAACTAGCTACTACTTAATTTTTCGTGTAACGGATTTTAACAAGTGATAGCAGGTCAATTATCATCTTTATCAGGTTATGTATTAGGAAATTTGCTTGTAATTACTTAATGAATGATATGGTCGTATAAATATTTTTTACATCGTCATTGAATCGAGCTTATAAAAGTAGTCATTTTTGTATATATACTTAGATTGATTTTTGTGTGTGCAAGTATTTTACAACATGAGAATTAATATATGGATGATGCATGTTGAATTGCCACATACATTTTTCATTTGAAAATGTTAAAGTCCTTCATGTACTTTCAAATAGAAATTTATGAAAAACTGAGCCTTTTTTGTTTCAACTCATCCGCTTTGGAGAGCAACTCTGACCTCGACGGATCATTCCTTTTTCTCTACCAACTTTTGAGTAAAAAGAGAGAGTCTTTCCCTTAGGTACATCGGGCCGGACGAAGGACTTCTTGAAATTCGATCGGTGAGCAATCCAAGCCTGACCAAGCACCACCAGTCAATTCCGCTTTGGGGTCACCCCTGACTCATCATCAGGCATCAGGGTGGTTCTAGATCCGATACAACTAATTTAATTTGCTTAGCATAACACAAAATTAGTGTACTAATTGATTTAGATTATCTTGAATTCTTGCTGATTAAAAGGTCAATCATATTAGTCTGTGCAAAGAATACAATGAGTCTCTATTGATTTAAAATCTTGAAGTTTCATCCTCTTTGAATATTTATTTAATTATATATACATAGTAAATGTTGAATATATTTTCGAGTTAGAAATCAATATATAATGAATTCAATAATTTTAGTATAAATGAAAGAAAAAGAAAAAGGAATGACATCCGTGTTCTTAAATTTTTCATGTGTTTATTTTTATGTTTTTAAATTTTTTGTGAAAATTTTGAATCCGCCACTAATTGATGACTTACAAATTACCTCATGCTGAGGACAATATATTCTTCTATAGTAGTACCAAGAGAAAACAATATTCTTGTTCAGTCTTATTATTGTTCACAAGTCATCATGTTCACACACACACACACGACAAGAAACCAATTTAATTTAATTTTGTTTTGTTTTTGAGGTGTGTCAAACTTCATAAGAAAGTGGTTTGAACTTCTTTATAATGATTCAAATAATTAATTAAGTTGATAAGATAATGATTTGAGCTTCTCAATGAGTGTTCAAAATGACTATAATCGACCATTACTCTTTAGGAGTTATTAATCTTTATAGAGTAATTTTCTGATTTAGTCACGCAAAAATATTTTAATTATATTTCATAGTTATAGTTTAGGTAATAATAGTTATAACAACAGTTGTATAACTTGGGTAACATTTGTATACGTTTGTATAATTCGTTATATAATTCATAGTTTTTGTATAGCGTTTGTATATTTCTCTATACAATTCATGCACAATGTTTGTATAATTCATTATATAATTCCCAATGTTTGTATATTTAGCTATATAATTTGATTTTCACACAGTGTTTGTATAAATCGCGCGAATTATATAAAACTCAAACTGTAACTACAGCTAGAATTTGTCACAAGCTGTAATTAATTCAAACTATAGCTATGTTAGCTAATTAACTAGTATATATTTGCTTATCCTCATAATTTTTCCGTCTTTGTTTATATCATCATTGGTGTTATTTAACTTGTCATAGCATGTTGCTTAAAACCAATGAAAACTTGTTAAATACAATCAACTTTTAAGTAGTCTTACGTTGTAAATATTTGTTATAAGTACTTCATTCTTAATCAAACGTCTG
>JAOTQJ010000011.1:19814978-19826541 GCA_025642045.1 Solanum sejunctum | reverse complement strand
CTCTTTGTCTATTTGTCTTCTAGCAAGATTATAATATTAATATTATTATTATATATACTACTTTCTAATATATATTTGCACCTTCAAATACGTGTGCTTCCATTTGCCCATAAAGTTTGTCACTTTACAGATGACATAAATGTTAAGAAAAAATGAACTTTCTTTTATTTTATTTTTGTAAGTACTCTTATTTTCTAAATCTTTTATAATAAAATACTTTATAAATGAATCTATTTTTGGTGTACTTTATTATGAGAATATTATTTAAGATGAATGGTGAATTTATCTTGATATGTCAAGTATAATTTATTTGATCAAAGAATAATTGTTGAAAGAAGTATATTCTTTGTGAACAAGTAAATTACCTTTCGCCAAGGTCCCACTCTTGGTGTTGTCAATTGTGTGTCTTCTACCTATAAGTGAAAAAGTTAGCATAAGTAAAAAGAAAAAAGAAGTTAAACAACAATAATAACATACCCAGTGAAATTCACCGAGTGGGGCTTGGGGAGGTTAAAACGCACGCAGTCCTTACCACTACCTTATAGAGATAGAGAGGTGATTTTCCAAATATCCTCAAGGAAAAAAAAAGCTTGTTTAAGGAAAATCTCATGTAAATTACATGGAGAACAAAAGGAATATGGAAGTGAAATGCAAAAGAAAGACTACATAAGAAGCTAAAAGGAAGATATCTGTCAATACTAACCAAAGATTCAACTGATCAAGTTCATAAGTGATGGATGAATTAGTCGAATTGGATGTAGAAGTTACTAAGGTAACGAAAATGTGGTTGGTATCTTCATGAAGAGGGAAAAAGGAATGTCAGAAAGGCAAACGAGATATATAACGAGGAAAATGTCACACTCATATATGGCTCGTGGATCATGAGGCAAAAGGATGACTTTCAACTTAACCTCATTGTCATGAGTGTTAGTTTACAACGACTACGTTCTCCCTAGAAAGTGAAATTAATACAGTAAGTGTTCGATAAGCAAAAATACTCACTTCAGGAAACTTCTCGAAATTCTGAGTGTCTAATTCTCCTGTAACAATAGGTTTGTAGGCAGCTTCCATTTCATAAAGTGCATCCCACTTAGTTCCTTTAAACCAAGGATGAGCCTACAAACATATTCACACATTCAGAAGAAGAAAAACACAAAAGTAGAGACAACGTGAAAGCATACTAACTCGAGCCAGATCTTTGAAAAAATGATGCAAAGCTCGTCTATGATAAAGAAGACACTTGTAGCAGTTAGATGGCATTAGTTCATCTCTTCGCGGTTAGTTACCTTTATTTCTTCCACTCTTCTGGTCCCCAACCTTGATTCAACATCACATAACAAACGACATATCAGATCCTTAGCCTCATCTGATACTTTTGGTTCTTCCGGGAATTTCAAGCATGCTCTCCAATTGATAATCTGATACATAAAAACAGATACAACACATCATACACAGATGAAGGATACTAGTAAATGCTAACAGGATACTGAGGCTCAAGTTTGAAACTCATTCCTCTTGCCAGAAAAGATGTTGATCATTCTAGAGTCGCCATGAGTGAAAGGAACTTTCTCATTTTTACTACAAAATAAACAAAACAATACTTAATTACCTTGCGACATGTGAGTCGTGGATCTTCTGAACAGAAGGGAGGATAACCTACGAGCATCTCGTATAAAATTGCTCCCAATGACCACCAATCACATTCCATTCCATATCCTTTTTTCAACAAAACCTCAGGTGCCATGTAATCAAGAGTTCCAACAGTAGAATATGCCTAAAAAAGAGTTTCACTGATAAGTTGATTATATTCAACAATCAATCATGCACGCAGACGTTACCACTACCTCATAGAGATAGAGAGGATGTTTCTGGAAGACCCTCGTCTCAAACAGAAGATGCTAGATATGAAAAAAAGGGAAAGAATAGAAAAAAAGGAAAACGACTAAAATGAAAAGCAAATGATAGTATGTAAATACGATAAAAGTAACAAATATAAGATGAGTAATGGCACACAAGATATAAAGACAAGACTAGTCCTACTAACCTACTATATCACAAGGTCAGACATTAACCTACCCCTACTAGTCTATTAGCCTTCTACACTAATATGCAACCTCCACTCCTTTCTATCTAAGGTTATGTACTGGATTAAAAATGAGGATACCAGGGCACGACGATTCCGTTTCCATTGTTGTAATTGTTCTTTTGGCATTAACCTTGGATCTCTATCATTATCAGCAGTTTCACTTAAGGACTCCTGACTTGTCAAATCTTCGCCTTCCAACAGCGATGAATATTTATTTTCCAGTGGCTTACATAAACCAAAATCAGAAAGCTTTAGATGTCCATTTTTGTCCAATATAAGGTTATCAGGTTTGATGTCCCTGAAAGAAGCATACATCCTGAATCAGCTGAAACGTGAAAAAATTTGTAGACTAAGCCAGCAAATGTTCATTTACACGCGCAAAAATAATGGCAACGGACAAGTTTATCTCACATTATTAAAGCTAAAACAGATACCTGTGCACATAATTATGCTGATGAATAGAATGAATTGCTAAAATACTTTCTGCCATATAGAACCGCGCAACATCTTCAGAAAGAATATCTTCTCTCATCAGTAAGGTCATAATGTCACCACCAGGTAAATATTCCATGATAAGGTATAAAAAATCTGAATCTTGGAAAGAATAGAAGAGTTTCACGATGCACCGACTATCAACCTCTACGAGCAAATTCCTCTCAGATCTAACATGCTCAACCTGAAAGAACCACATGAAGTTTATGTATATAAACATTTCATGAGAATACTATTTCGCGATATCATTAATATTCACCTGCCCTCGACTAAGCATCTCTGATTTCTTCAACTTCTTCATGGCAAAAACATCACCAGTACTTTTAAATCGACACAGTCTAACCTGCGTTGATAAATTAAACCGTGTAAGTAATCACCTCATTTTGAATATGTTTTCTTCGTGTCCACACATGATCATGGCATAATTCTGTGTCTCAATATGCAAGGCAATAGTCCTCTTAACTACCATCTCGGACTTCTTCTTAACTAAATTTCCATCACGGAAACATGTATTACAGTAATCAATTCAATGAGATAGAGTTGTAAAAAGACAATGTACCTCCCCGAACGCGCCTTTACCAATGACAGTCAACAGTTCAAAGTCATCAATTCCAACTTTATGCCTCTGCAACCTCATAAACTCAGTCTCCCTCTTCTCCAAATTCCGCAGCATCTTCTCTTGCTCATCGTCTGGTATCTGTGCTTCTTGCGCCTTCCTCTGCAACGTTCTTCGCCTGAAACACACAAACATAACAAAAAACAATTTAAAGTCAAATACAAACTACACATATTGCATAAACACAACAACCTCATCTCACTACCAAACAACTTAGGATAGGCTAAATGAATCTACACAAACCAAGTCAACATTATACAAAATAAAACACAAAAACAAGTAGTACTACGACTACAATAACAACAACATATCCCCAGTATAATCCCATAAGTTGAGTCTAAGGAGAATAGAATGCACGCAAACCTTACCCCTACCTCGTAGAGATAGAGAAGTTGTTTATGATAAATCATTGCCTTATAGGAAGCATTTTCAAACAGCCTCCCTACCTCTATGAGGTAGTGGTAAGGTCTGCGTACATTTTACCCTCCCCAGACTCCACTTGTGGGATTCCACTGGGTATGCTGTTGTTGCTGAAAAAGGGAATACATATATAGGAGCAGTAACAACAACGATAGCATTACATAACATACAGAAGAAAGAACAGTAACGACCACAAAATAAGTACTACAAGTTCTCTATATTCCCTACCAGTGAAAGGAAGGCTAAAAGACTCTTAGAAAGTAAATGATATCAACATAACTAAAAATATATTCCCAATTAATCTACATTGCCTGCATAAATCTCATCAATTCACGATTAATCCTCACGATATTTTGTTAAAAAACAACCTTTCTTTGCGATCTTGCAAGCCTTGAAGATAGTTCTTGTAATGATTCTCAATGATCTGCTTAGCAGCAGCTGCTTTCTGTCTGGTGACTGGTGAAGATATCGAAAACTCTGGCTCCAATGAATTGAACACTTGATCAGCTCCTTCCATTTGGTCCAAACTACAACTCCTCAGATCCCAAAATCGAAAGAACTAAACAGAACACAACAAAAAAGGAAAAAGATTCAAGATTTGGAGTGAGTTGGTTTATAGTAACAGTAAAATCAGTTAAGAAAAGACTATATTTGTCTGTTTCTAGTCTGGTATAACATAAGAAGTAAAATGAAAGAAGAAGAGAATCTTGAAATATGAAAGTGAGTGAAGTTTGGAAGCAAATTGCAATAAAGAAAGGAGAAAAAATAGGTGTCTGTCAGTGTCAGCAGGCAGTGTACAGATGAATAAGCTGTATTGGCATATGAGATTTGCTAGGAATGGAGTGATACGGAGTCAGAATTTTTATTACCAAGATTCAAAATATAAAAAAGAAACCAAGACAATTTAACAGTTGTTATATATACATAGAGACATCAACAATCAGTCGCCAAGTCAAAATTTTAATTATCAAAATTCAAAATATAAAGAAGAAACCAAGACGATTTAACATTTATTGTATCTAAAGTTCTATATAGTGTAATTTATTCAAGAAAAGAAACATAATGGTGTAGCCATATATAGTGAGGGTGGTCAATTCGAATATCATTCGTAGAAAACCATGCAAAATATATAAGTTAAAAATTATTTTTTATATATGCATATATTAAATTTTGAATATTTTTCGTGAAATTTTTATTTCTTCATGATTCTTTGTGATATTCTGGCTCCACCCCACCAATAATATCTCAAGTTGTACTAAAAAAAGTGTAAAGAATTTTTGACATGTGACAAATTCAACCATGGGTTTGCCAATTTGACAAATTACAGTATTCATAGGTCAAAATATTATAGGGAACTTGCAGAAATTTGACCCAAATTATGATAAATTATTTAAAAATAATCTCCATTAATAATTAAGATATTCAAGTATTTTTTATCGTTACAAAAATGACTCACATAATAATTATTAACGGGTGGAATAATATTTAACATCTAAACATTGGACTAGTGCCAGGTGGCCAAATTTTTTATAAATGATTAAATATTTAAATCATTTCATAAAGTTTTGGATCTACCAAATTTATGAAATTAAAAAAAAAAGTGTCACACAATTTATTTTAATTATGATATGAACAAAAATAACTTTTATTCCTTTGAAGCATTTGAAATTACATGTTAATAATCTCAAGTGTAAACAAGGTAATACAAGAAAACTAATGAATTGGATACAACATATAACACCACCTACAAATAGCAAGTTGCACATTTAGTGGACATAATTTTGGAATAGTTTAAGTTCAAGGATCGCTGTTGAAAATTGAATCGAAATTAATTATTCAAATCGAAAAAAAATATTGGTTTATCGATGATGGGTTATTGATTTAGTAGTTTTAGTAATGGTTTAAATTTTTTTTGTTATTGAGTTATCGATTCTTAATGGTTTTAGGTTTTTTCTTAACGGGTTAACCAATAACTCTATAATAAATTAAATAATTATATTTATACTACTCGATATATAAAGTCTTAGATAGTTTTAGACTTTTATTTTTTACTGTCTCAAATTCTTAGTTATTCTACAATGTAATAGTGTTTGATTTTGAGCAAAATGCAATTTATCAATATGCAAAAGCCAAATCGAAAAAATATTATTGGTATTGTTATCGGATTATTGAGTTAATGAGTCTTTTATGGTTTTACAAAAATAAATTATCGGGTTATTGGTTTGATTTCGATTTTTAATATTGATTATTGGGTAAACTGATAACCCATTAAGACTATAATAATTTATTACTTTATTCCTTCATGAATATTAAATATTAATAATTTAACATCACGTGATATTAAATCGATACTAGTAAGTTATGTTTATGCTTGAATTCCAATGTATAACCTTTATGTTAGAAAGTAAATTAGAATATGAGGTCAAATATTGCATATTATTAAGTTTAGGTGCTCAGTTAATTTGTTTGTTTTATTGTATCTTATTGTATTGCATCAAATTGTTAGAGAAGCCATATATTTATTTTATGAGTATTTCCTTATTGGGTAAACCAAAAAACAAACCTTAAGGACTAAAATCAATAAAAAAAAATATCTTATTGGTTTGTGAATCGTTTAACATATTTAAAAATTAAAAATTAATAAACCAAACCGATAATAAATAAAATCGAACCAAATCGACTGATGCACACCCCTACTCATGTGTATAGTTGATTTGATTTGTCACCTTATTTTTAAGTAATTTTCAATAGAGAAATTTTTTTGTCAAATCTTAACAGTTAAACTAATAACCAAACCAAGAACGATTAATACCCAATAAACTAATAACAGATAAGTCAATATCTTAATGGTTCTTAGCATATCTATAAATCAATAAACTTCAAACTGAATCGAATCGACCGATATACAACCCTAAATTGAAGTGCTAGTTGATCAACATTTTAAAATTAATTATTTTGTCATATTAATATTTGAATTATTGCAATTTATATTATTATATTAATATAATTTTTAACTATCTAAATTTTAAAATATTAAACTAGTTTACTTTAGTTAATTTAATAAATTAATTAAAATTGACTTTCATTAAGTAAAATTTGATAAGTAAAAATAAACATAGGGAGTAAATTATACTAATGGTATCCCATAACATGTGGTATAAGATCCCATATGCGAACGTCAACATTTTTTGAGTCGAGTTTTTTGTACTAGATTTATCTAAGTACAAGTTATTGATATGAGCATATTTAATCATATACATCAAATTATTGCACATAAACGAATTTGCAGGAAACTTAGAAATAGTGGCAAGTCGAACCGTTTGGATCGATTATGCAAATACGGTTTGTTTGACCCACATAAAGCTCGATCTCAAACAGACTATTTGTTCACATATGAAGTTATAACTATATTATGGCGTTCTATGAAGCAAACAATAGTTGCAACTTCTTCAAATCATGCAAAGATAATAAATATTCATGAAGCCAACTGAAAGTGTGTATGGTTGACTCAACATATTTTACAAATATGTAGTCTTTCTATGCAAATAAAGGTTCCAACAATATTGTATGAAGATAATGTGCTTGCATAGCTCAATTGAAGGGAGAAAATATCAAAGAAGATCGAACAAAACGTATTTCACCTAAGTTTTTTTTTATACATGATCTTCAACAAAAATGGTGATATAGATATTCAATAGATTCGTTCGAGTGATAATCTTGCAGATTTATTCACTAAGTCGTTGCTAACGTCAACATTTGAGAAGCTAAGCTATAAGATTGAAATGTGTCATCTCCAAGATATAAGATAAAGTTTTAATCAGAAAGAATATAATACGTGTTGTACTTTTTTTTTCTTAACCAAAGTTTTGTCCCAATAAAATTTCCTGGAGAGGTTTTTAATGAGGCAGCCACTCAAGACATATTACAAGATATGTATACTTTTTTTTTTACTAGTTTTTTTTTCGATGAATTTTTTTTAATCGAATTTTAACTAGCCACATTATCTATAAACATCCAAGGGAGAGTGTCATGAATTCATTCAAATATTATGGATGTTCATTTAATCTTCCATTATAGGAAGTAAAATAATGAAAATTATCACTCTTTCATTATGGGATAATGAAAATGATTAATCTTCCATTTTGAGATAATGAAAACGATCAATCTTCCATTATAGGAAATGTATTTTCTCCGTATAACTTTACTTAATCCCTGTTGATTTGATACAAGAATTAAAAAGTAGTAATGATGGAATAATTTTATCAAAATACCCTTTGAGTCTAAGAAATACTATGTCTTGAAAAATATAATAGAAATAGCTATAATTAATGATAAATATAATTAAAAAATAAATATAAAATTATCTTTTAATTTAATAAAATGAATAAATAATATTTGATACCTTAAAATAATATAAGAGCCACGTAAAAATTATAGAGAGTAATAATTATTGCTATAACTTTTACATTTCTAATGTGCTTATAAATAGTATTTCTTTCTCTTTAGAAAAAATACACAAGAGAGAAGTGAACAAGTTATTACTATTTTTTTTATTTCTTTGTTATTTAAATTTAATAGATTGTCAGTATTTCATAACAAAAAGTTTTTTTCCTTTTCAAAATACCTTTTTGGTGTCCAAACGGGTCGACCCGCCGCCATTTCCAAGCTTCCTGCAAATTCAACGTTTCGTCTTTCTTAGTTGAAGCTTTCTCTATAAATCAGCGTCGTTTCAACTCAATCCCCGACCCCGCTTTCCCTTCTCTGTTCGTGTGTGTATATATATATATATATATATATGTTTTCTTGCTCTTTGAATCGACTGAACTGATTTCTTACATTAAGTAGAGATTTTTTTTTAACCGGAAAAAATGGAAACTGTAAAGCTTCACGAAGAAGAAGAAGAAGAAAGTTCAGCAATTGCAGCTCTCGATTCTATGTTCAAGCTTACTGAAGTTTATCTTTCGTTAGCACTATTTTCCCCCCTCTTTTTTAAATTTAAAAAGCTAATTAGGGCAAGTAATTTTCAAACTTTTTTTTTTGATTTTACAGAGATAATTCGCAGGAAGGGAAGCTTTTGTTGGAATCTGAGGTAAGCTTTCTAGCCCTGTTTGGTTGTTTCATGCATAGTGAAGCTAGCAGCAAAAAAAATGAATCTTTTTTTTTGAAAGTGGGTTCTAGTCTAAGTTACAGACTCTTTCATTTTCGATGCTGCGCCCATGTTAGATTCTCCAAAACTATAATGTTTTGGAGAATCCAATACGCACCCAAAGTAAGTTTTAGTTTAAATTGGCTTGAATAGAAAAATAAAGAGGACAAGTGTATTCGTAGATAAGAACTAGTTTGAAATTGAAGCTTAGTTGGTGCAGACAAATACATATTGTTATGGTTATATATACAGGGACAGAGTCAAGTGGGTGGAAGGGCAGCGAAAAATTACTCTGTACATTCAAGATTAGATTTATTTTTATGTATATATAGTAGATGTTGAATTTCTATAGTTTCTCTGTGTATTTATTTTTGAACCCCCTTAGTGAAAATATTGGCTCTGCCTCTATATACTCTCACGGGGCTTTGGTTCGATGGAAAAGGTCGTACAATATGGGATGTGTGGTAGCATGCCCACATCAGAAGTTTGGAACTTGACTGTTGAATCATATTGTTATTTATGTGGTGAAGGGTAGAGAGGAGTATGTTCATCATCCACCCGAGTTTCAAAACTGAAATACTGGTTTTTGGGACATCAAAGTTATATATGCACACTCTGTAACTCTCATGACTGTTGAACCAAGTTGTTATTTACATGGAGAAGGATATGTCCTTTACCCACTGAGTTTCAAAGCTGAAATGCTGATTTTTAGGACGTCAAAGTTGTATGCGCACACGGACTCACTCTCTCTCTCTCTCTCTGCTTAGATGTTGTGGTTTGATTTCTTTACTGATTATACATCTCAGTATAACCTTTGTTTATTTATTTATTTGTGCAGAACACTGATGTCGACCTAAATAATACATCTCCACTAAATGGCAAGTGCTCCGTTGTATCATTAGATAATTTCTGGTTACCTATTACATTTGATATATGGGTTATTAAGGGTAAATTGGAATAGAAGTAAAATATCTTGTATTTTATGTAGTTAATTTGCAGTTCTCTTTTGGTCTTGGCAGAGTTTGGCTCTTTACCGGAAGATTTGGAGCTTGCCAGACAAATGAATGAAATGGGCCTTCCCATTTCATTCCACACTAACAAGGAGGTATCCAATTTTCTTATATAACTTGTTTGATTTTCAAATGCATTTTTAAGTTCTAGCTCCAGAGAGTATACCTCTATAAATCATTTCCATTATCCGAGTAAGTAATTGTGTCACGCTTGAAGATGCTTTTTTTTTTTTTAAATTATAATAGTTATGCATTCCTAATTTTTGTTCATATTCTGTCTCTGGCTCTCTGCATAATTTCCGTTCAATTGTCTTCTGAAGGACATAGGAAAGTTACAGGTTCTGTTTCGAGTATTGTCCCAGTTCTTTAGATAGTGAGATTGATTTGCGATGGTATTCTTCTTTTAATTGAGAGATGAGTCTTTTTAAAGGGCTACAACCTGAAGTACAAATAATGCAAGTCAGGTCCTTGATTGACGAATAGGGGTAAGATATTCAAACAGTTTTAGTATTCGCTCATGATATGGTGACTGAAATGCTTATTTCTTTCAAGTTCCTGTCAAACAGTTCAATGAAACTCATTCCTGTTATCAAAAAGAATGTTGAAAAATTACCTAAGGTGTAGCCTAGTGATCAGTGAAGTGGATTGAGATCTAGGATCAAATCCTAGCGGGAGGAAAAAAATACTAGGTGATTTCTTCTCATTTATGCAATTGTTGGTAGACAGAGTTACCTAGTACTTGTGTTGGTGGGAGATGGCGCATACGCCTGGAATTGGTTGACATCTGGACCAAGGTTAATAAAAAATAAAATCTGTTCTATGAAAGCATGGATTCTAGAAATTTGATCTCCTAGACTGTGTTGCTGTTTTGCACTCATGTGAGAAGGTATAACTTCTTCCCTGTTTGTTTATCTCTCTCTCTCTCGTCCAGCAGAAGAAAAATCGAACACTTAAGGGAAAAATAAAGGATGGAAAGAAGAAGAATCGTTCGTGCAAGAATACTCCGGATGAAGTACTAACTTCAATACAAGAGCTGAAGGGGGAAGAATGTGAGTCTAATGGCACTCTGCATGGCAACTCAAACAAGGCTTCTTCCTGCATGTCACTTCTTGGACAAAGTGAATCCTCATCATCCTGTACTGGGAATGGTGATATCCATTGTCTTAATGGTGGAGAGGAAGGTTTGAACAATTTGAGCGATGGTAATGCTCATGCATCCCTTGGATGCATTGCTTGCAATCAGCAATCAGATCTTAGTCTGGATAATGCAAAGGATAATATCTCCACATGTGAAAAAGTTCAGTTGGAAAAAGATGTTGGAGTAATGGTCGGCTCAAGTTTGGAATGTGGAAGCCATGCAGAAAGCTGTCCAATAAATAGCAATGTTGACAGTAGATGGATCAGTGGAGAGGCATTAAATGGTCATTGTGAGGGAAATCCCTTAAATGGAGAGCAGATGGAGTATGCCTGTGTCGAATGTCCTTTAACTGAAGAGCAAGTAGAGTCTATGGCTATGCAAATGGCTGAACATTACACAGAAAATGGACTACTCTGCAATGATGTTGGTGAAGAGTTAAATAGTTGTAATAGAACTAATGATAATTGTGAAGGAACTATTAATGATTGGAGGTTATATTGGGACAACGATTACCAAAGGAACTACTTTTATAACATTGTGACTATGCAATGTACTTGGGATCCACCTCCAGGAATGGACGACCTCGTATTTACTAACTTTACCACAAAACAACCAGAAACGGCACTTGAGATGGAGTTGGATGATGCAGATTTAA
>JAOTQJ010000011.1:19796869-19807808 GCA_025642045.1 Solanum sejunctum | reverse complement strand
TGGAATCTTATTCTTAATTATGTAATTAACTTAAACTAATCATCTACCTAATTTATTTATTTTTCACCAATCAACATTTCATTTTACGTTTTCTAAGGAAAATAGAACTTGTAAAACTTACAAGTAATTCCATTTTAAAATTTTATATAAAAGAAAAAGGAAATAAAAAAAGTTATTAAAAGCTATTTTCAATTTGAAATCTTCCTAATTAAGTTTGGTTGGTGTCTGAGAAATTTAAGTAAATCAAACATAAAAATACATATAAAAATTATTTTTATTATTGGTATATATAAGTAAAATCCTATTTTAATTTAAACAAATTGTTTATTAAATATAATTATTTTTTATATGTTTAATTCGACATTATTGAGACACAAAGTCCCATATTGATGGTTAATGGGATAGGTGGTCTCCTTATAAGGTTTAGGCAATCCTCCTCCCTTTGAGCTAGTTAATTCTGGGCGTGAGGGGGTGTTCAGACACAGTCTCACATTAGTGATTAATGAGATGTGAGTTAGACCTAAAACTTAATTCATCATACACATTTAAAGAGAGGCAATAATATTAACTTACCATTCCAAAAATTGTGTAACCCCAAGAAGTGCATCTGCAGAAAAACAACAACAAATTGAACATATTTTATAAGGTTGCTTTAATTTAAAATAAATAATAATTGTATAATTATGAAAATTAATAATTTACCTGCCAATGCTGTTGAATTACTGTTCTATTTAATTTTTCATTTTCATAAGATAATTTAGCAGCCATAACTGCCACGTGTCGATTATATCTTATGTCTCCTATTTTTATTGTCTTGTCTAAGTCCACCCTATAATCAAGATTTCCGATCATCGACATAAATTTTTCCGAAGACTTTTCCGGCCTCACGACTTTTCCTACAACAATATTACAAAATATTTTAGTTATATATATTGACAAGAATTTATAATTTCAATAAATATAAGACAATGCATATATAGAAAAAAAAATAAAGTTTGAGGGACAAAATTAATTAAAGCCTAGAAAATTAATTAATTAATTCTAATGCATGTCATGACATTTTCATTGTTCAACTTAATTTTATTTTTCATCAAATGTGCTTGTGATGAGATGGTTGGAATCTCTTCATTCGTAAACAGAGGTTTCAAAATATGAACTCGGATTATTTGAATTTTAATGTATACGTGTATTAAATACCAAATAAAAAATAAAATTTATATTTAATTTTCAGTTACTCTGTTCATTCATTTTTATTTGTCTATGATTTAAAATATAGATTTTTCATGTGTATTTATTACTTCTAATATATTTTTAAAAAAATCTCTTTTAATTGAAATACAATTGTAAATATGAAATTTTTGACATAAAGTCCATCATCAAAAAACATTTTCGACAATCAACTTTCAACTGAATTCATCCAAAACTAGCGATTCCTTTTAAATAGTAATCATCTGAAAAATCAACTCTGAATAACAATCTAAAATCAAAAGAGATAATTTACCTCGTAATATATTGAAGAAAAGTTGAAGAAAACCACCATTAAAAGAAGGATAATTCTGCAAGAGCTCTAGAAAATCACCAAACTTTTCCATTGGATTTTTCAACCAAAGCAATAATCTTTGCACGACGATGGAGATAAAAATGAGCCATCGCCGGCGAAAACCTCTGATAGTTTCATCAACTCCGATCGATACATCGAAGAAATTTCTTTTATCTAATTCACTAGAATAGAAAATTCTAATAAAATCAAAGTAACTAGCTTCTTGAGCCTTTAATTCAAAGTAACCTTTACAAATATCTTCATTATTGTTAGCCATCATGTAGAATATGATATGATTCTAACTTAGAAGAATGTGTATCTTGACTAGTTTTATAACATCATGATATTCTCATTTTGTCTATATTTAAATAGTTGTAATGGCTTAAGAGTTAAGGGTGTGTTTGGTAGAAGGAAAAGTATTTCGGGCTACTCCTTTATTAACCAGAGGTTTAAGGTTCGAGCCCTGCGTTTGAAAAATCCTTGGTAGAGAGTGTTTCCCACCCAAATGGGGTCCTACAAGGCAAGAATCCAAAATGATCGGGCTCCAATGTGGGCACCAGACACCGGGTGCAAAACGAAAAAAAAAGAAATAGGAAAAGGATTTTTGAGGAAAATAAGTTCTATAAGAGTTTTCTTGTTTATTTCGCTGGTGTTAAAACAAAATCATCATAAAAAATATTTATATATAATCTAGGGGAATACGACAAGAGTGATGGTTGTGAGTCGAAGTAGGGCTGCGCCATTGTGGGGTCAGAGGCAGAGGCAACATACATTAGTGTACTTGGTTCATCTGATCTCAATGTTTTTAATGCGTAATATAAATTTATGTATACAAGTTTACTAGTTTTATTTTCTTAAAAAAAATAATACGTATAAATCGATAACTTTAACCAATAAGAATTATGGTGGAGTGGTAAGTACTCCTTCACCTTTAATCAAAGTTTCAGGTTTAAGCTTGGGTACAGAGTTGTCTTTGATAAGGAGCTTTACCCTCCAAGGTGGAATCTCCAACACGAATCTAAATTAATCGGGCTCCAATTTAAGTACTGATAAAACTATTTTTCTCCATAGCAAACAAACCCTAATAGAGATTTGACATTTTCAATTAAGAACCACCATCTATCCTAATGAATCAATTAGTAAACTAATTAATAATTCAATATAAAATTAAGCTAATCTCCCCATATATGATTTTTAAAATACACAAAATTGTTTGAGTTAACGTAAATAAATTCCAAGTACACGCGTTGTCTTACTTTTTCTTTGGTCTTAAGATCAAAAGACAAATTAAAAAAATGCTTGGCCAAACTTATATTTTTAAGACAATTAATTTAAAGAAACATGTTTGCCAATATTACACTAAAATACTTTATTTTTTTTCTAAAAGTCAAATCTACATATTTGACCATGTAATGTTAATTAGCAGACTTGCTAGGATCCAAGAAGAAACTTTTGGAGATGCTTAATTTTGGACCAATTTCTTAAAAATATGAATGTACCAAGGAAGAAAAGTAGTTATAATATAATAATCTTAGTTATAGTATTTAAAAAATTATGATTGTATATATTGAAAGTATAACATAATTTTTTTATTATTATTGTGATTTAATCTCTTATTAACATAAGAATATTTTAAAAATAACTCATCTATTTTTATAATATAAAAATAAAATTTATATATATTTTATTTTTTTTAAATTTCACTTATAAAATTTAACTGGATAGTTCTTATAATTTCTTATTATTGCTAGTTGTAGATTGACCATTTCATCAAGATAAACAGGATATGGTCAAAATGAAGAATTCCCCCCCAAAAATAAAAAAGTGTATAGTGCTCCATCTTTAATAATTCTTAATATATGGTGGTTGACCTGTCACATATGTATTTACGTATGAATTATGATATTTCTTAGTGATAAGTTTTTACTTTTTACCCTTTATTTTACCTTAAATCTTTTATTAGTGGTAAGAATGATTCATAGACCAACACACGAAAAGAAAAAAAGATATCCCTTTACCTAAAAATGGAACTATTAAGGATGTATTTGGTAGGATGGAAAATATTATTCGGAAAATAAAAAGTTTTTTTAGTGTATTTTGATATGTAAATAAGAAATATTATCTTGAATTTTTTAATTATGTTTCAGCATAACTGCTTCACTATTATATTTTTCTTGTCATACTTATTTTTATTATGCTTTGTTTGAGTTGAAAGTTTATCAAAATAACTTGTTAATCTTCATAAGATAAGAATAAGGTCGCGTACATACCATCTTACTCAAGATTTCACTAATAAGGGGTTGTTTGGTATGAGATATAAGGTAATAATTCCAGAATAAATATATGATTATTTTATCTTGTATTTTGTTGGAGGTATTAGATAGACATGAGATTATTTATCCTACTATTTATATTTTAATAACAGGATAAGTTATCTCATATATATAGTGAGATATATAACTATTTATTTTGGAATAATTAATTTTAAAATAATTTATTTTTAACTAAGTGATCCTTTATAGAGTAATACTAAATATGTTGTTATTATTGTTAGTAGAACGATCGGAATATAGTGGGGTGGTTAGGGATGGGCATGTGGGGCTGTGAAAGTAAAGGTGGAATGAAAATGAGATATGTTCGTCATAATGTAAAATCCAAAATAACACAATAATGTGTAGTGCTAAACCCAAGATAAAATTTGTAAAACCAAAATAAAATTTTGTATCAAAATCATGAGATTAATTGTTTATCTCATATGAAAAGTGATTATCAATCAAGAGTTATAATTTTGAGATAACTTGATTTTGAACCAGTAACAATAATTAAGATTTAATTGGACAAAAAGGATGTAACTAGTACTTGTTAGGCATAAAAAGTTTGGCATTTCTGTTAACCCAATGTTGGCCCTCGAAAAATGGTATCAGAGTAGGGTCTGTCTCACCTAATGTTAGGTCTCTGAAAAATTATTCACGCATCAGATGTTAAACACTGGGCGTGAGGGGTGTTGAGACATAAAATCTCACATTGATGATTAATGGAATGAGTGATCTCCTTATAAGGTTTAGACAATCTTCCTCCATTTGAGACTAGCCTAATTTTAAGGAACTAATATTGTACAAGATATTTTACCTTCCAACTATACATTCTAAAAATACAAATAAGATATACACATTCCAAATATATATTATAAAAATATTTATAAGATATATTTAATAATTTCTTATTGAATAAAAAATTCAAGATGTGGATGGAGGTTGTTAAATCGTACAGGAGTTAATTGTTGACTTGTATTTTAACATTTAGTATATTTTATTATTTTTATCATTGGAAACATCTTGGCAATTTCTAAAAAGTAAACTTGTAGTCAATCAACATTAAGAGTTGCCGTGGAATCATTCATCCTTAATTAAAGATCGGAAGTTATACTCTGAATGAGTCTTATCATTTAACCTATCACAAATTTAAATTAGTGGAAATCAAAATGAATACCAAATAAATCTTATCGTCCCTCATTGTTAAACATTTTCGTAAGTGCTAACTTTTTAATAGAGATGTATCCAGGATTTTGAGAGGATGAGTGCATTATTATGAACAGGTAAATCTAAGATATAAATTTGATCCGCATTTAAATTTTAATCATTCAAAATCATTAAGATTCAAATTTCTAACTTCATTAAGAGAGGTGCTTAATCATGCATCATATGATGTTTTGAGTATGGGTTAAGTTCACACATCTGTATTTAAATACTTTTAAAAAACATAAAAGTATCATATATGATTTCAAAAGGGAAGCATGAATTCATGTGAATCCGTTAGTCCCTCGCATACGCCTCTGCTTTTTAAGTAAGAAAAATAATAGCTATCGGGAAAATAGACTAGAGAAGCATTCCAACTTTAATTCCAAATCAAACCAAAATAAGAGTCCTCTCGCACTTTTAGCGTACGTTGTATGGATTCATTATTTTTAATGTCTTATTTGTATTTGATTCTTTAAAAATATATTATTTTAAAAAATTTATATACGCATTGATATTTTGAATAGTTTAAGCAACATAACTTCTACATGAATATACTATGAGCAGTGCATGATTATTGTTTTCAATTTAATACATAGTAACTATAGTAATATTCTTTGTCTGCATTAATATTTTTCAATAGCGATAAAATTGAAATTCTGAATCAACCTCTGATAAACACGACTCCAATTTCCACCCTTCTTTTTGGTCATTGGGTTCTGGCCTAACACTATAATATTGGAGGTAACTTCCAACATTATCCAAAATTTTACTTGTGTGATTCAGATTTTTGGTCAAGTGGCAATCAGTCATATGTTACACATGATGTTTACTTGTCTACCCAAGTTTTGTCCCTTTATAAATATTCTTTCAAATTGTCAATTTTTTCTATTCTTGTGGGCAAAAATATACAAAAGAGAATGATAAAAAGATAAGAAAACGAAGGGATAAATTAGTATTGAAATGCTAGTTAATAAGATGAAAAGTGTCTAATTATATAAGGAGATTCATGTCTAACGCCCTTCACATATTCTAGAGTTAGATATTTAAGCGTAAATGAAATGACATATAATTCAACTTCAGTTAAATTAGGAAATTAAAATAAACCTACATTCTGGTGTCATGATTAAACAATGAATATTGAGTTTAACTCAGCTGAAAAGTAGGTCATGAAATGAGAATTGCCCAAAATCGGGTTAGTAAGATCATTTTGAAATTTCAAACAGTGCGGAATCAAAAATATTAAAAGAAAAACCTAAACTAAATACGAGTTTACAAGGGGGTGTTTGCATTTGTGTTATCTAGAAGAACACCTATTTATTTTTTGGAAAAATTACTCGAAATGGAAAGCATTTAATGATTATTATGTACTTTAGGTATAGTTTTAGTTAACTTTTGAATACGACTATAGTTTAATTAATTTTATTAGAATTTGTATATAATTTAATTCATAACTATATAGATTCAGAATTTCTATATGATTACCCTAGCTATTTGCATACAACTTGTTGATACATTTGATTTGTAAGAGTTTTGGGTATAGTTTTGGTTAATTTTTGAATACGACTATAGTTTAATTAATTTTATTAGAATTTGTATATAATTCAATTCATAACTGTATAGATTCAGAATTTGTATATGATTACCCTAGCTATTTGCATACAACTTATTGATACATTTGATTTGTAAGAGTTATGAAAAATTCATAACCATTAGCTATTTGTACACAATATATTGATATATTTGATATGTACGAGTAATGACGAAAAACTCATAACTGTACACACAAAATTTGTATAAACTTACCTTATTTAAATATTGACAAGCAAAACATACAAAAGAAAATACCCATAGAATGCAAAACTATAACTACGAAGCATAATTAGGCAAACTGTAGCTAAGGAGTTTCATTAAGTTATTTTTCGTAGCTATTTATGAAACTTCCTGTTTAAATTTTGGGCTCTCAAACTAGATAGGCCCATAGTAATGTATCATTTCCAAATCAAATGGTTCAAGTTTTCTAGTTGGGCTCTTTTTCAAGATTTTTATGATATTGTCCATTTAACTGTGGAATAGGAAAATGTCAAATATTAATGAGTCTATTTCATTTGATAAAAATATAATTACCCAAAAATTAGAAAATAATAGTGCGACATTATTATTTCTATTATCGTATAGGAAAAGATCATAAGGCCCATATTATTTGATGTGTAGTTTTAAGTCTTAAAATATATTATAAAAAAATAAGTAATTCATATCAAGGATAATATATATATATATATATATATATATATATATATATATATATATATATATATTTTTATTTTTATATGAGAAGTAATGAATAGAAGTGAATTTATTACACATTTCATATGAGTTTCTTGTGCTAGGTTAATTTAAATAAAATTATATAATAATATAACATTAGATATGTAGAAATTTTCATTCAAAGTTTTAAGTTAAGCATTATTATTTTTTTTAAAAAAAAATTCAACTTTGTCAATGTTCTAAAATTTAAATTAAACTATTTGAATCACACACACATAAATCAATAAGATTTTTTACAACAAGATCAATGTGGTGTGTTGACACAAATGCCTAACTTGCATGGCACAAATGTTCAACTAGAATGATACAAATAGGTTCTTTCTTCACACTGATGGCAATGGAGCTGGCGAAGCAATTTTCAACTCGTCCTGCATTGTACTCTATAATTTTTTTTTTCTATTTTTAACCTATTCGATTTCACTTCGTAACGATCTAGTCCACACGGCATCACATAGTAATTTTTCTCATAAGATACTAACAATTCAAGATTTTCATTTTTTAAAATAATTTTATTTACTTTACATAGAAAATAATATTTAGTTAATTTAATTTTTTTGTACACAATATTGGTTATTATGATAGCTAGTAATTCTCAAAATTAATTATATAAAAATTAGTTGGAATTTCTAATTAAATTGACTTATGATAGGATATGACATATCAAAAATCAACTATCTGTAAGTTTGATACCTCTGTAAATATTGAAATGTTGTAGAACTCTACAAAATTAGTCCTATTTCAGTTAACATTTCTTGAAATGTTGTAGGACTCTACCAAATTAATCTGTAGAGTTTCTTGGAAGTCACTCTACCCCAAACTCTAATTCATGCCTATATAAATGGTATTAAATAGAAAATTAAAATGTATTGCAAACATGCTCGTCCCACAAAAAGTTTATAAAAAAAATCTATTTGCACATCACCACGACATAAGTTCAAAATTGTCCTGCTCTGCGTAGGATTTTCAAAACTGTCTTTTCCCACATCTGTGTCGCCCCATTACTAATCCTATTTCTTGCCATATTCAATATCAGGCAAGAGTAATAAGCGAGAATCAAAGATTCTGAAAGATTTCACAATCACTGCTCTACGAGAAGAAATATGAATAATAATTTCATCAAGTTCATAAGTATCGAAGTCGATTATTCTAATTTAAGTCGTTTGCAATGGTGTATCACCTTAAAAATTTTGGATTAACTTATAGCTTTCTTTGGCTTTTTGAAAATACAAGATTTTGGTATCTTTCAATTAATGCTCTTCTTCATTTAATTTATTGTACCTGTAATTTATCTGGATGGGATAAGATAGTATCATCACGTCTATTATGACAATTACATTCAGAAGCAAAGTAAATCTATGATTCTAGAACATGGTGCATCACTAAATAAAAAATAAACAAACAAACAAAAGTTAAAGTGAGAATCTATCCCTAGTTATTACTCTAAGAAAAGAACACAACATATACATTACATCAATAAATCCTATAAAATATACATAAAAAGTCTAGTTTCATAGACAATTCATCATAAGTTCACTATATATATAACATGGTTATGAACTTTTATTATTCCTCCAGTAGTACAACATGTATGGTATAAACCTAGCTACAAAATACTATATTATAAGGAGTGAAATCCAGTTGTGGAGCCTTAATTTTTTTTAAGTGAGTTCAGAATTTTAAAAAGTAGACATACGAGCTAATCGAAGTAGGTTTAACATTTATTATATATATAAAAAAGAATTTTTTTTACCATATATAAATAGTACAATTTTTCACCAAAAGGAGTTTAGATGAACCCGGTGGCTCATCCACCGGTGAACCCCCCACCCCACCCATCCCATCCCCCACATATATGTGTGTGATATTTCTTTTCTAATTTTCAACCCCACATGATTTATACTAAAAACAATTGAGTCAACTTTTTTACTCTAATAATTATAATTAGTAAAACATACCTATCTAAGGGTAATAATTAGGTAAATAATTCCCACTTAATGACATTTTCACAGGCCTATTGATCATTTCAACTTTTTCAAGGGATTGAACTTGTTTCTTCAAGAATTTCATGTAATGAATTGCTTCTTCTAACATTGATGCTGTGTCCATTTTTGTTCCTCCTGGTACTAATCTTTGTAGTATCCTCATCTTTTCACTTATCCTTTCTCTCCTATGGCGTGCCGCCACGCTTTGAGGATCGTTAGATATCTTCACGTTTCTTCTCTTGGGCGCTTTTACTGATAAATTAAAAGAGAAAATAATCAATATTGATCAAGAGTTGGTTAAATAGTATTGAGGATGGAAAAAGAGAAATAAGTCAACAGATATCTAAGCTCTCGCATCAATGAAATATGTTCAGTGGATCCTCAGTGTAGATTCGGGGAGGGTAAAATATAAGCAGACCATATCACTATCTTATAGAGATAGAGAAACTATTTTCGAAAGACCCTCATCTCAAAAATATCATCCCAACAACAGAAAATACTAGATATGAAACAACGACTAGAGTGAATAGGAAATAAAAATTTGTAAAGACAATAAATAGTAATAGTTTTATATAAAAAAAATTAAGAGAGAGAAATAAGGACACCAAAATTCTTACTTGATGATGAATCGATTTGGATTGGTTGCATTGCAGCTATTCTAAAGATCATCTCCCTCATGGCCTCCATAGATTTTCGCTTCGATATATGTGAAGGAAATGTACTCAAATGTGTGGCACTGGATACTTGTTCTTTATAGTCACTGCTAATAGAAGTACTCCTCCACTTCCCATTACAACGACTCGAATTGTCCAAGAAAGGGAGGGTTATTGAAGATTCTTGATGAACTATTTGATGAGGAGATCCATTGAATGAAATAGTAGATGATGACATATTGTTCAAAAATGTGGATGGTGAACTATGATGATCGATAATTTCAGAGAAATTATAACGATCAGTATTATTATTGTTGTTGTTGTTGCTGTTTGGTTGTGGACTATAGTCCAATGTTGGCATTTCATTCTCCATTTGCAACATGAGCATTATCATTTCCATTTGATCTTCACGGGGTGAGGATTTGAGCAAGTCAATATTTTCCATATATATGACTTTTTCTCTTTTATAGAGAAAGAAAAAGAAAAAAAATAGATTGTGATGTTAGTTATTAAGAAGAATAAAGTATACGTAGATCGAAAGTGTGATCAGAATTGCAGTGTATAATTAAAAGCAAAGTTCTAGCTACAACTATAGTGTAGTAGATTTTTTTGGAGAAGAAATTATATTGAGAGAGAATTAAAATAGTGATAAATATAATGGGAACAGACTAACAATAAAGCTCATTGGGAAGGCTATATATAACAACTTGCAAGTACATTATTATTATTATTATTATTATTATTATTATTATTATTATTATTATTATTATTATATTAATTATATAATATGCTGCTTTAATATTATATTATATACTGTGTACCACTAAAAATGTTGGTAAACTTTTTTTTGTCCTTTTTCCCTTCCCTTCTTTAGTTTTCTTTTTCATTTTTGATACTTTTACTTTTCAACTAGGACGGAAT
>JAOTQJ010000011.1:19782539-19796769 GCA_025642045.1 Solanum sejunctum | reverse complement strand
TAATATCAAATCGAATAGAATAAAATGATTAGTACCTTCAATAATACGAGATTAGTAGTGTTATAAAAAATTAACTCATGGTAAAAATTAATTATAAACTATAAAAAATTTATCACAATAATTAATTTGTGACTAAGTCATTTCGTCTTGACAAAAATATACACATTTTCCATAATAAACTATTTGGTAAAAAATGTTGCAGCTAAATAATTTTTTTTAGTCAAACTATAAAAAATTATGGCAATGATTAAATGATAGAACCATATTTTTTTTTGCTATAATAAAACTTTTTAGTTAATTATTAATTTTTATCATGAACATAAAATTTATTGTAGTAATAGTAATAGTAATGTTTTAGACACAATTCTGAGAGTCAAAATTTTTTACAAGATTTTAAAATATTTTAAATTATCAATTATTATAATTTATAATATTTTATATGTAAATTATAAATATATATTACTTAAATATAATTATTAATTAAATTACTTAATTAGAGATCATATCAATAATAAATATAAGTAATAATTTAAAAACTATCAAATATAGATGTGCAAGACAACATTATTAATGCATGACCTTGTTGGATTGTTAAGTATTCTAAAAACATATTAACAAAATATTTATGATTCTTATCATACCGCTGTCTACCATGTTTAGAGTAAGATTAATATTTGATAATCATGTACCACTATAAATAATAATTAATTATCTAAGATACATATTATTTTTTAAAAGAATATTAATAAATAAATATACATTTGTACCATATATTATAAAATTAATTAATACATATTATAAAAAATTAATTTTATAATTTTGATTAATTATAAAAATTTAAAATACATACTTTTTGACATGTTTTGAGTTTTGATATTGTTTAACTAAGAAAATATTTTTGTAAAATTTTCAAATAATACATTGATTTTCTCTTGTCCAACTTTTGAAGATAGATAAAAAAGATTTAAAATAAAAAATCAATCAAATTATTATAAAAAATTATATAAATAAATTTTTATAACTAAAATTGTAATAAAAATGATTAAACTTTTGTGTTGACAATTTCAATAATAGCTTATTACATGTAATACTTAAATAAGAATTTTATTTTAGATTTTCTTTCATAATGTGTTGATGTTTACCATATTAATATTGAATATTATTAATTATATTTAAAATTATTTAAATATGTGGTTTAAATCTATTTAAATATGATAATTAATAAAATTATTTGATTATATATTATATTAATAATAAATATAGGTAATGATTCACAAGTTATCAAATAGGCATAACCCACGGACACCAAATTACAAAATTAATACATGATTCTTTTGGATTGCTATTCACTAAGGTCAATACATTATTTAATTTGTTTATTTTAATATTTTACTAAAATAAAATTCATATAACGACATGTTTGATCATATTGTAAAGTTAAGAGAAATATTTAATATTTTTCACATGTGATTTCAATCTTAATATCTCCCTTACAGATCTATTTATTTATTCTTATATGAGTTTCTCTCTCTCTCTCTTTTTTTTTTTGAATTTTTCAAGTGTGAATATGTCAAAAATCTTAATTTACGTGTAAGTTAAATTTATTTTGAATTTAATATTATTAGCGAGTTTATCTTGTAATTAAATTTTAAACTTTATATTCTAATTATCACTTCAAATTTTGCAAATCTTTATGAATTTTTTATTTTAAAAAAGGAAGAAAAAAATGAATAAAAATTATGCATATATATATATATATATTACCGTGGGAATTACCGTGTTGGCATTAGCCAATTTGCAGCAAATTTAAGAAAATCTGTTAATTTTTAAGAAAGTTATTTTTTAATAATGTGTATTTATGGAAGTTATAAATATTAACATATTTATTTTTAAGAAAAAATATAGGTAAATGTTATGGTTCCTTTTTGAATGTTTGACAAGAAATCATCAAATAATTAATTACTAATCATTTTGAATGTTTTTGAAAATAGTGTAAGAGAAAATATATTTAATTTAATTTTATAGGCAAAGGGCAAAAATATCCAAAAAAATTTACTTTATAATGTGAACATATTATTTTATCATTGTGGTCAAATTTTGTGGCCTAATAGCATTTTCCTAAAATAAATAAAATATTGCAATAACTTATCAATAACGAAAGAAATGTTATGTTCTTCTCTGCAAGAAAATTGGTTCGATTGGATAATAATTTATTTATTATGAGTTCAAATTATAAGATTATCTTTTACCTGTTTTAGTACCATATTTTGAGTGATGTACACAAACTTAATAAGAGTGTATTTTAACCTAATAATTATATTTATTCAAATTATTTATTAAAAATAATTTTTTATCAATTTTGGATAGAGCCAAAGATTTACTATTTTTTAGCTTTGGGTATGATGGAATAAAGCAAAATGACTCTTTAAACTGTCGGCGCTTCTTTCAATTGTGAAGTAGCGGTTAGTCAATGCAACTTACGACGCTCATCATGGATCATTTGGAAATAGTCGCGCTATAACTTTAAACATAGAGGTCAGGCTGCGTACATCCGACCCCCCTTTACCCCGTATTGGTGAGAGCCTTTGAGGCATTTGGGATAATATTGTTATTGTATTTATTAAAAATAATATGTAGTTATCTTTTTATGATAGATATATTTTTTTAAAAAATTATATTTAAATCAAATAATGTCACGAAAATTAAAATGTTCAAGCGATTTGCTATCAAAAGTCAGAAGTGGTGTTCCAAATGTCATTCTTCCTTTTCCACATGATTTTCATTGCTTCAATTGTTAGCTGGAGAGTGACATACTTTAATTCTGAAAATGATAATTTTCCTAGATCAAATTCTGAAAACGATAACGTTTTTAGATCAAATTTTAACTGATGAAATTGATGAAATTGCATTTCGAGATTCGTAGATTGGATAGTTACCAAAAATTACTTTTGAACAACTTAAACCTTCAAAATTCAAAAATTTCAAAATTTCTTAAGTTTTCAATAAGATTTCAAAATCAGACCCATAAACTAATCAAATATTACTCGAGATAATTTCCAATTCTGTATGTAACTTGTATCTTAGAATAGGTTTTATGCCTTCTCATTATATCTCTTTGTTTTCCTTCTTTTATTTTTCAGTAAATTTTGTATTCATCAATCTCCGATGGAGCCAAAAATTTATTATTTTTTGGCTTTGGGGTATGATGAAATAAATCAAAATGACTCTTTAAACTGTCTGTGCTTTTTTTAATTGTGAAGTAGCAGTTAGTCAATGCAACCTCTCGACGCTCATCATGGGTCATCCGGAAACAGTCGCGCTATGTTTTTAAATATAGGGGTCAGGCTACGTACATCCGACCTCCCCTTACCCAGCAATGGGCGGGAGCCTTTGACGCATTGCGGTAATGTTGTTGTTGTTATAGATAATTATAATGCTTCGTTTCTTGTCATAATTGTTCAACATATTGTTATATGAAAGTAAGACTAGATGAAAATGCAAATGAGTCTAGGTATACCTCGACCATGTAATTTCCTTTTAGATTCGATGGTCCAACCCCTATAGGCAAGGATGCATTTAGGGGGCCGGAAGGGTGTTCATCTGAATTTTTTTAGTAAAAAATTATTCTATATATACATGTATAAGTGACTTTTATGTGTTTATGTATATTTTAGTTTTCGAACGTACGTGCTGCATGTTTATTCTATGCTAATTAGAATATATCTTTTAAAATACTTAATAGAAAATATATAATAATTTGACAATGATCCAAGCCAAAACTACTAGTTTTATAGAAGGTAAAAGAATACGAAGAGTTCTTTTAACAGATAGAAGGTAAAAAGAAAAGAAAAATCAGATATTATTATGCAAATAGGTATAGTTTTTAGTCGGTGGTACTATAGTAATTTAGATTCAAATTACGAGATGATTTTAGTTTGGAGAAGGGAGGGGGGAAGGGACGGGGGGATGTATATTGTAGTAATTTAAAATTCTAGGAAGTTCATACTTTTAAGGTAAAAATAGATTGATATACACTTATTATATACTATTTATACATATATTATACATAAAGAGTGTGTTTGGAATGAAGCAAAAAATTTATACCAAGAGAAGTTACATGTAATCTGGTAAAATAGTATGAATTTATATCGATATAATATTGTATAACAATATATATTGGGATATATAACGTGATATTTTACGTTGAATGGTATATTTTCGAAAATTTCTAACTTTATTAGTAAATTTGTTCACTAATTTAATTACCATTAATTATATAGTGAAAAAGCAATAAATTTTTGTTGTTCTTTTGCAATAAGGGACTTTTCTTTTTTCCTGGATCTTAAAATTACTTAGTGATAGTGTTTGTGAAAGAGTAAAATTGCCAACTCCACTTTTGAGGGTAAATTTGTAATTCAATTTTTTGATTTGCAATGCTCATTCATGTACTTTAAGTTATGTTACATTTAATTATTCATGTACTATAGGGATTTATTTGGTAGCTAATTGAGGTAAGTTAAGTAGGTATTAAATTATACATAAGTAATAATACGTTCGGTAGCTAATTAGGAGGTAAATTACTTATGCATAAATTTTTCATTTGTTATTTAGAAATTCACATAACTAATACATGTATGAGTTACGAGAAAATCTACGTATTATTTTATGCAGAATAAAAAGTGGAATAACTAAGATATGTATAACTAATTAATACACAAATCGCTAATCTTTGTACTTATACTTGCATAACTCTTACCAACTATCAAACAATTTCGTAGTTATTCCACCTTCCCACTTTTACTTGTTACTATTTCGCTTTTTAAGGTGAACCAGAAGCACAAGGCAATACAATTAGCCATGTTGTTGCAGAATGAAATAAAAGGTGAGACATTTTCTTAAATATAAACTAGTTTACTTGTTGTAAGAAGCCAAAATCTTCGCCTTTTCTTCCAACTTCTTAACCAGTTGTCCACATTTTCTATATATTGAACTTGCAAGTTAAAGGAAGCTTCCAATAACTCCAACTCTGATTCATTCTAAAAGGAACTATCTTTGGCATTGCCCCACTATCAATCTCAAAAGTTGCTTTAGTTGTATTCCCCGTTCCAAATTATCTGTCGTACTTTTCTCTTTAGTCTGTCCTAAAAGAATATCATGATGTATGTTATTGTGTCTCCTACACGACTTCGAGAGCAACTGTTTAAGTGGAAAGCACATAACTCATAATCCTCAATCATGGAACCAAAGATAGAGACAAGATTGTATCGTGTATCCATCAAACGTAAAGCCATAGCCACTAAAACTAACTTCCAAAGTTCATAAACAAGAAGTAGCACTCAAGTGTTATATGTGTAGGGACCGCGGGCATCCCACCCCAACATCAAATTAGTATGATATTGTCCGCTTTGGGCAGGCATTTTCTAAAAGGCGGGATTGAATTCAATCCTTATAAGTTGGTCATTCGCTCTTTCCACAAACCTCCTATCCCCTCAAACTCTGACCACACAATCTCGTGACATTCCCTCCAAATCTAATCCGCCAAATCATCTTGCACCGCCATTATTGCCCAAAAACTCTGACCATACAATCTCATGGCATCCTCTCCAAAATCTAATCCTCAATCATGGAACCAAAGATAGAGACAAGGTTGTATCGTGTATCCATCAAACGTAAAGCCATAGCCACTAAAACTAACTTCCAAATTTCATAAACAAGAAGTAGCACTCAAGTGTTATATGTGTAGGGACCGCGAGTATCTTCACCCCAACCTCAAATTAGTATGATATTGTTCACTTTGGGCAGGCATCTCCCAAAAGGTGGGATTGAATTCAATCCTTATAAGTTGGTCATTTGCTCTTTCCACAAACCTCCTATCCCCTCAAACTCTGACCACACAATCTCGTGACATCCCCTCCAAATCTAATCCGCCAAATCATCTTGCATCGCCATTATTGCCCAAAAACTCTGACCATACAATCTCATGACATCCCCTCCAAAATCTAATCCTCAATCATGGAACCAAAGATAGAGACAAGATTGTATCGTGTATCTATCAAAGGTAAAGCCATAGCCACTAAAACTAACTTCCAAAGTTCATAAACAAGAAGTAGCACTCAAGTGTTATATGTGTAAGGACCGCGGGTATCCGCACCTCAACCTCAAATTAGTATGATATTGTCCGCTTTGGGCAGACATCTCCCAAAAGGTGGGATTGAATTCAATCCTTATAAATTGGTCATTTGCTCTTTCCACAAACCTCCTATCCCCTCAAACTCTAACCACACAATCTCGTAACATCCCCTCCAAGATGCCACATTGGTGACTCCACACACATCAATTTAGGCCAAACCCTCTTGAATTTGTTTTTGAGCATCTCCCAATAGGACTTATATTAATAGATAGGGTTGAACCAATTTAAATAGGTTCATTTTGTTCTTTTCCACTGATGTGGGAGGAATTTGCATACCCAACATTATATTGAATGGTTCGTAGACTTGAGCTAATGATCTAGACTAATAATTGTATAAAGGAGGAACATTTGAAATAACGTAAACAAATTCAAAATTTGAAGTTTATCGAACAGCAACCTCAAATACTAAAAGTGGAAAAAAAATGCATAATATTCCTTCTTAATCAGTTCTGTTCTTACAGAGGATGCACTCTTATGGTAGTTGCAACAATGGGACTTCTTACAACATATTTACCACTAGTTTCAATCCAACTCAAAGATCCATAAACGAGATAGTTATCGACTAACAATGGACCTTCTATCCTTAGCTTGTAGTTTTGTTTTTGATACTTTTCTTTGAAAATCAACTTGTCAGGCGTAACACTAACTTTATATTCACCCATTGAGGTTAACTTTGCTGTGTATGTTGACATGCCATCTCCAAGATTAGTCACTGTCCTGTTGAATTCTTGTATCCGTTTTGGATCCGATTTGCTGCTGTTATAGTTGAAATAGCCAATGAAAGATGGATAGTTTAAGTCCAATGAAGGGTTGGAACAGGAATATGAGGAAGATCTTGTGATGGTTTTTATCTGTTTGGATGTGAAATTTAGACCACAGAGGAGATTTATGTAGTCTTCTGGTGTAGCATCGTAGATAAGTCCGGGGTCCAGTGCCTTATTTGGATTGATATGACCATTTCCCATAGCTAGGGGATTAGCAGCATTGTTGTCTCTACCGATGTCACGGATAGGCCCTTGCGTGTTGTCCAATGCATCGGCTGTGGTCATCATGGCAGAGCGGATGGCAGCAGGGCTCCATTTCGGGTGTACATCTTTCAGAAGTGCTGCTACACCAGCAGTATGAGGGCATGCCATCGACGTACCAGATATGATATTGAAGTTACCGAATAGCTCTCGTGAGTTTATTTCATCTATTGGTAGATTTTGAGGCCATGATGCTAATATCAACGAGCCCGGAGCCATCAGGTCAGGTTTGAGAATAAAAGGGCAGCTTTGTGATGGTCCCCTTGAGCTGTAGGCAGCAACTTTTGGTGCTGGTTTAGCTCCAAGATGTGTCACTTGAAATTCGAGTTTTCCTTTAGGTGAAGGACTATTCTTGATGTACTTCAAAACTTCATCACCATCTTGAAAGTTCAAAAATATAGCTGGGAATTCACTCTGGAGGTAGAATTCCAAGTCAGTGGTGTTTGTTATGAAGACACCACCCGAAACGTTCGAGTGTCTTATGTTGTATACTTGATCACTTATTGATTCATTCGCGTCATAGCAGACAGCGATTTTGTATGCATTTTTCTTCAACTCCTTATCCTCTAGGCATGTGTTGAGGAAAACGATGGTGTTGTCGCTAGAACTTGAATTCCCGGGGTAGAGGGATAAACCAGTGACTGAGACTCCATTGCCTAGAGTAAGCTTCCCAAGAAACTCTCGGTCGACTGTGCCAGCAGCAACAGTAATAACCCAAGGTGTTCCATTGTGCAAAGATTCACCATCAGGCCCTTCATTTCCTGCTGAAGTGGAAACAAATATACCTTTCTCCATTGCAGCAAATGCAGCAATCGCTATCGGATCATCATATAGCGGAAGACCATCTATGCCCAATGACAACGATATTACATCCACTCCATCCTCAATTGCCTGATCAATTGCAGCCAGAATATCAGACAACATTGTCCCTTCATCCCACAAAGCCTTGTACATTGCCACATGAGCCTTTGGTGCCATGCCTGTGGAAGCACCAGGTGCATATCCAAAATAAGATGCAGATTCAACACGACTTCCTGCAGCTGTCGAAGACGTGTGAGTTCCATGTCCTGCTGTGTCACGAGCTGAATTCATCGCGATGGTGATATTCGGTTTGCTAGCAATCAAGCCTTTATTGAAGTAACGCGCGCCAATGATTTTCTTGTTGCACAAAGAGGAGTTAAATTGAGTTCCACTTTCACATTCACCTCTCCATCTTGACGGAACATCGTCCATATCATTATCATTATAACTCTTGCTCTCTGGCCAAACCCCGGTATCAACTATGCCAACTATAACATCTCTCCCATAATCTGACTTAGGCCATGCACCAGAATCGGAATTCAGGCCAAGGAACTGAGACGTATGAGTCGTATCGACTTTAACTGTCCTGTCCTTAGTTGAAGAAAGATATCCTGGTGAATTCTTGATAACTTGTAGCTCAGAATGAGAAAGACTTGCACTAAAACCATGAATGGCATTAGTATAAGTATACACAAGGGGACTTCTCTTAGTACCCAAACCAAGATTTGAACTATCTGATATAGAAGCAAGAGTGGACAAGTACCAACTATGATGGCTAGAAAAAGCTTTTGGCATGGCTGATAAATCCATATGGATGATATAAGTTTCAGAATTAGACATGGTAAATGGCAAAAAGATAGTAGCAAGGAATAAGAAGCATAAGGCAATAGAGTTAGCCATATAGTTAAAGAATGAAATGGAAGGAAGTTGGGATATATTCTTGAACATAAGTTAATTTACTTATATATAGAGAGAATTGAGACTATCTCATCCAACTTCACTATGAGTTTTCCCCAAGTTAAAAGGAAGCTTACAATAATTCACAACTCAAAAAGGAACTTTCTTTACTATTGCCCCCATCTATCATGTCAAAGTTGCTTTAGTTGTACTCCTTTTCATCCTAAATTATGTGTCGGATTTTTCTTTTTAGTCTATTTTGAAAGAGTGTCATGCTCTATGTTGTTCGGAGCAAATTGGACACTCCAAACGCTATGTATCTATTGAGGATCCTACTTTTCTTTTTAGCCTGTCCTAAAATAGTGTCATACTCTCGGATTCTCCAAACATTATGTATCTATTGAGGATCTAACACAGATGGAATGGTTGATACCCGTTGTAAAGTGTTATAGTGTTAGTTTAAATATAATGTTTATTTTGATTGTTACTTAAATTTTATTATATCATATCGTTTAAATCAATTCCTAGCTAACGATGAAAAGACCTGTTTTGTGTAACAATCGATCTAATATGATTGCGTCATTATCTTAATATTTTCTTCTCATTTATCTTTGCTTATTATTTAGTAATTTTAGTTTATCCTTTACCTTATCTTTTCATAATATCTCTGCCTCATAACCTACTTTTGTTGTATTCTTTTTATTAAAATTATGGATGTATGACGTTATGTAATGGTAGAGAATAATAGAGTATTTGTTAAAACAATAAGACATGAT
This sequence comes from Solanum sejunctum, assembly GCA_025642045.1. NCBI lineage: Eukaryota > Viridiplantae > Streptophyta > Magnoliopsida > Solanales > Solanaceae > Solanum > Solanum sejunctum. Next base: position 19,787,080 of record JAOTQJ010000011.1, on the reverse strand, counting down.
AAAATACAGCACAATACAATATAATATGATATATTATGAAACAATACGCAATAACCATCCAAACAGATTGTTTCTTTCTTAAACTACGTAGATAGTTAAACACCATCACATAAATTAGGACAAAAAGAATAATAAATTTTAATTATGAAGCATATGATTGATCATAAGAGTTTAAAATTTGTGCAATGATTTGCATAATCATTATAAATTTCTTTTGCCCTCAATCATGAAGCCAAAAATACAAAACATGAGTATATCCTGTACCCATCATAAGTAGAGCCATAGCCACTAAAAATGACTTCCAAATTCTATAGATAAAAAAGTAGTATCCAAGTATTATATTTAGTGGCCCATAGACTTAAGCTGACGATCTGGATGATAAAGGAGGACCAACCAAAATAATGCGACGTGGATTCAGAATTTAAATTTTATGAATTTTGAATTTTAAAATGTTGGCGTCAAGTACTTGAAATTAAGTATTTGTATGTATTTACTAGCTTTCTTGAACATACATTAGGTCTAGGCTAAGTTATTGCACCTCAGGGAAAATTGGTTATCTGGTGCTTAAGCGTTTCAATTTATCTGTCGTGATTTAGAGTTCGAATATCAAATTTATTAAAGAAAATGAATTTTGGACTTGATTCAATCCCAGAAGTCTATTTATGAGTGATTGTCCAAGCCATATTAAAGAGGGAAGTCGGCCCCTTTTTCATCTGATATAAGATGACTCTTCAACAATTTAATTTTTTAAAAATAATATTTTCACATATAAAAATTATATAAAAAATAATATGAATCGTGATAATTAATAATTAAAAATATATATAAAGTATTTAAAAGTAATAACTAGGACATAAAAGTTGAAATTGTGCCATAGTGGGAATACTTTATTAAGTTGAGCCAAAACAAGCTTTTGTCCTTTTGCCAAATTTTTGGAAACACACTTAACAAATTCTTATTCATCCACATAATTTGTGATGAGATAATTGGATTTCTCCGCTTATAATCAAAATTTTCTGAATTTTAACAATAAAAAAAAGCTCTTGTTGAAAGCATCACCCAAGAAATAAGTCATATCATGCATAAATTCAAATTTAATTAGATTTCAATATGAATATTAAACGTCAAATAAAAAATCAAATAAAAACAAATTCTTATCATTTTTATATTTTATTGTTTCCTTTATTATTCTGTTCACATTTAGAGAGTGGCATCAGGATTCTTGCAATGGATAAAAATATATATATACAAAATGAAGGGGAATTATGGCTCTAATTGTCTTAATAAGACCATTAATCATGAGGAACATTGCACACAAACTAATAATTTTTTTATAAATGGAAAATTATTGTAGAAATTATTGGAGCCTATCCACATGTTTTTGATAAATATAATTTAGAGTCACTTTTTATTGGCAAAAGAAATTAGGTTCAACCAAACTTTTATCTTACCAAAAGTTTCCACTAGTAACATTAATTTCTGCAAATTAAGAAGACTTTAAGTCAATTTGTTATAAAAGCAGTAAATAAAAAAAAATTATCAACTTTTGCTAGTGAAATTTCTTTTAGAAACTTCTTAGAAAAAAATGGGGTGGGAACATAGTAAAAGGAATATTATAGCATTATGAGTTATTTCAGTTGTATTTTTATGGAAAGAAAGAAAAAGATTGCAAAATGTTTCTACCAGCAAGTTAGTCACATGAATTATTTTAAATTGATATATATGAAGACCTCAAGTCAATCATGTCCATACATGCACAAAAACAAAGAAAAGTTTGGCATGATAATAATAGGAGGAATTTTTCCCCATAATCACTCAAAAATATTTTATTTATGCTCTATAATTATAATTTGATAATTATATTTTGTAACTATAGTTATTGCAACATTTATATAATTCGCACAAGATTTGTATATGCTTGTATAATTCACTATACAACTCGATGTTTTTATATAATTATAACAACGCACATTTTACATGTACTAGTACTATACAAATGAAACATGATATGATTTGATCAAATTAGCATCAATTTTTAAAAGTGTTTGAATCTCGTGTTAATGGGCTATATGTGCGTCTAACGCTTAAGAGACTCGAGTACATACATGTTTTGTGTTGAATTGAGGAGATCACGTCCTTAAATGAAGTAAGAGAATTGAGGTGCTTGTAGGACTTAAGAAGCTAGCAGGTGATTCATCTACTTGCTTAGCTTAAATTGCTAGCTGAACGAAGACGAGACCTGACGTCAAATTTGTTTAAATCCAATTATGAATAAAGTCCGCATTAAGGATATAATTTTGGCTCATGTTTTAGCATCACACATGTACTATATTTTCAGCCTAAGAAGGATATTAAAAGAGCCCAAAGACATCACCAATGTCTTTGATAATTTGGGCCAAAACTAACTAAGAGTAAGAGGAAAAAATGGGCAGCCAAGGCCCAACTAATTTAAACCCAATTAGGACCAAGTGAAAGGGCCAAGTTGCTACATCACCACCTTAATAATATAAGGCTTAAACTACACAAGAAAGTCACCCAAAATCCCCTTTAAAAGGGCTTACATATAGCACCTTTAAGTCATTCTTAGACTTGAAAAAATTTCAGCTTTCACAAACCTCCTCTCTATACTTTCTTAACCTAGCAAAGCAGCCACAAGGGAACTTCTAGGATTCTTGGAGAAGTCCTACACCTTGAAGGTAGTGGTAAGTAAGTTTACATATGTGTTTAGTATGGTTTTCTCATAAAAAATAAGAAGTATATGCTAGTATATTTATGCTGAAAATTTGGACAGCATGTGTCCTAAGGATTATTGTGAACTTTTCTTGTTATTTAAGAGGATTTTCTCTTCTTGGTTGGCTGAATTATGAAGTAAGACTTATTTTTTTAACAAGGTATAGTTTGTTAGTAATGTAACTAAGCTGTTGCATCATTTTTACAGTCCCGAAAGAAAGTTCTTGTGTGATATCATAATTGTGCTCGTAATTGGAACTTGTGGGCTAATTGATTGAGGACTATGGTCTCATGTCCTCCACCTATTTTTAGGACTGTTTCTATTTTAGGACTTTTTGTATGTATAAATATTGCAGGAACAGTTTGGTTGAAGTTGGTAAAGGTTTGGAATTGTCAACGTCGTAATGTAGCAAAGAGACGTAATGTTATGTTGCCTATTTGTATGTTGCGTAGAATTGTTGTGTCATGTACTTTGTGGACTGTTGTAAGGCCGTTATAGCACTAAAACAAGCTGCACATGATGTGTATATGATAACGTGTATTAGAAAATACAATTAGGGGCGGAAAGGTTGAAAGAATACGCTCGGGTTTATAATTATCCACTTGCTACCCGTGTGTATTTTCTTTATGAGATTGGGCTGCCAAGATATATTTATTGGCTGCTAATACTAGTTTTATAACCTATTATATTGTAGATAAATATTTGGAGGAAGGGAAGGTTATCTTGAGATAATAGTGAGGTCGTACAGCGAGGTATGTAAGGCTACTTGATTTCGTATTGTTTGGCATGAAACATAGATCCCTCCTTGGCATATAAAAGACACTTACGAACTTCGATACAACTATTAACTGTGTCTTCACTCTTTCATATGTTCATATGCTCCCATACATAGTCACTTGCAAACCTGCGTATATACTTGGATACCAACATACACAAGTTCGTTCTACTAAATAAAGTTCATATGTTGTTCTACCTCCTATGCATTTCATTATTTGTGCAACTTACTCCTTTCATTGTGGTATTGATTTTGTGATTATTTACATGTCATATATTGTATCTACAGTCCTACAACTTCAATATTACGATCACCAAAAGAATCATCTCAAAGGTAATTGAAAGATAAGGTAAAAGTATATTGCTTATTGATGGGTGATAGCCCGAGGGGGGGAAGAATCACCTAGTCAAGGTCGATCCTATCCCGAGGGTAGCCCGAGGGGTTAAGGAAGAGCTTAGCCAGGGCCGATCCGGATATAGTTTTACCACTGATCAATTGGGCATTTGTATTACATGTTGTGCACAGATTATACAGTAAAGGTAAAGTAATAAAAAGAACATAAAGTACATGATCCCACAGTACAACTAAAGGTGGTCTCTTATCCTATACCAGTGCATAGTTTCATTTGAGTTGTTACTTCGTATACAGTATTTCCTGCCTTACATATTCAGTACATTATCTCGTACTGACATCCCTTATGGGGGACCTGCATTTCATGTTGCAGGTACAGATGCTAGTAGATCTCCTCACTAGGAGTACAGGATATCCAGCTGCATTATCAAGCTCCAGGTTGCTTCGGAGCTTTGTACATCTAGAGTTTATATTTTGTATTTTATAGTTAGTCGAGGCAGGGTCTGTCCTAACCCTTATTAAATATTTTTCTTTATCTAGAGGCTTAGTAGACTATGTAAATTAAAATGTGATCATGTCTCGTACTTTAAACACCGTGGCCCCAACGGCCTAGCCATATGCATCTCCTTTTGGCTTGTAATCACTGTTTACTTAAAGGCATGTTGAATGTAAGAATCCCTTATA
>JAOTQJ010000011.1:19757797-19768907 GCA_025642045.1 Solanum sejunctum | reverse complement strand
AATTTTATTTGTAAATTATATTAAATATATTATTTTTAAAAAAATTTATTTATAAATTATATTAAATATATTATTGTTATAGTGATCTAATTAGTTTAATTGTTTGATTATTCCATTAAGAAGTTGGAACCTTTTCATGCTAATAAATTTCTTATGTATACAGTATTATTAGTTCTAAATTCTACAATATGAACAAAATATTTGAAGATATTAAGATTGATAAGGTAATTAAGTAAATAACATTTGATATCAAGGGACGAAGTCATCTTATTATCAAGGTGTTTATTTAAATTTTATTCGATAAAAAATTATGTTATTTATATAGCGTTATAATTATTTTTTGTATATATAATAAATGTTAAATTTTCTTCATCTAATTTGTGTTGTCTTATTTTTTTTAAATTTTAAATCTCTTTAATTAAAATCGTAGCTCTATATCTCTGTTTGGTATCATGAATAAGCAAAAACCAAAGAGAAGGAAAGATTTGTTAAATCAATCAACTTTAAAAAAGGTTTTTATAAAGTGCTTTAAAAAATAAATTTTGTAAGGTCAAAGGTCCAAATTCATATCATTGTTATTGTATTATAAGAAATATCTTAATTTTTACCTTGTTTTATGTACTTTAAAGTCATAAGGCCTTTTTTTTTGTTTGAAAATTGCCTCATATTTTGCTTTTGACTTCAATAGTTCTTTTAACATAAATTGGATGAATTTTATCTAGTCAAAATACTTGGTAAAAAAGCTCAAATTTACTCTCTATTTGATTATAGATTAAAATTATTCATGTTAGAGATTCGATAAGATTTAATAACAATATACTCAGTAAAATTTTATAAGTGGAATCTGGGGAAGATAAAATGTACGTAGATCTTACCACTACCATAAAAGTAGAGAGACTGTTTCCTGAGAACCCTCATCTCAAAACCCGTAAGCAAGAAAGAACTAGATTTGAGAAAAAACTAGATATGACAAAGGAAGGGAAGGGGACAAAAAAGAGTGACTAATAATGACAGTATGTAAATAAGATAAACTAATACATAATATGACAGGTAATGTGAACACATAAAAATACCTAACTCTACCATTAGTCTGCTACTCTAATTTGCGACCTTCACTTTTTTCTATCTAATTTCAAAGAATAACAAAAGATACAAAAGGGTAATTTGATACAGTAACCTCTCGCTATGCATGTAACTCGAAATGGATTGAACAAAAATGATATTTTATTATATGTAATTTTATTTTATATTTTTATAAAAAATTATTTTCACAATTCGAATTCCTGACGGATATTTTGGTAGTATTATATTTGAAAGTCTATCCACATTCTGCAAAAGAACATAGTGTACCGACAAGTAGTTGAGATTTTTCATCAGCAATTAAAATGGATGAATCCATCCACCTTCCTTTTTGTATTAATCTTTTATATATTTAGTTGAGCTCGGATCACGAATTTATATGGATAGAGTTAAAGGTGTAAAAGAAAAAATCGATAAACGATAAATTGAATTAAATTAAAAAAATTTTATTTATTAAGTATTGGGGAAGGTGATTAGATAATATATGACGTAATTTTGTATCATTGATGAGTGAAGGAAGCATATTAGGGTAGAAGGTTAGACGGCTAACAGGGGTAGGATGATGTTGGGTTTTGTGATATAGTAGATTAGTAAATATTGTGCTATCGTTATGTACTGTGTTGTTATCAGCGGTCATTTGTTTTGTTACTTTTACTGTTTTTATAATTTTTTATTTGTTGTCCACTATAGTTATTTATTTTCATATCTAGTATTTTCTGTTGTTTGGACTGATATTTTTGAGATGATAATCTTTCGAAAACAGTCTCTCGAAATAGTAAAACGTTTATATACATTTTACCATTCATAAATCCCACCTATAAAATTTCACTGAGTATCTGATCGTATACTTCTTACTCCTTATAAGCACGAGTACAAAAGAAATGTTAAAAATAGTTATGCAATTTTTCTTTTGATAAGTGATAGACATTATATAAGTATATGCTAAGAAACTAGTCATGTAAATGAAAGATATTTTTTGTGGATTTTAAGAAGTCTTCTAACAGGAAATAAATATTTTCGCCTTTTACAAAATAAATAGGAAGAAAATAATACTTTCGAATATCGTGTGAAATTTTTTTTTCTCCAAGTGTAAAAATTAAAAATTTCTTTTAATAAGGACATAGTATCTTTGATTTCTTCTCAAATTTTTTACGTGTAAAATTAAAAAATATTTGACACATAAAAATAAAAAATCACTCGTAAAACGGATACAAAACAAAGAGTATAAATTTAATTTAAAATATAATCTTGGATATTTCACTTGTGACAACAATAACATAACCAATGATATCCCACAAGTGAGGTAAAAAAAAAATAAAATATACAAACTTTACCGCTATTTCATAAAAATATAGAAATTATTCCAAATCTCACCGCTCATGTGAGGTAAGACACATTAGTCCATGGATTATAGCCTTAGTCCGGAACTGAATGACCGGGTCCTAAAGGTACAACTTCAGTTCCTGTTTAAGTTTTTTCCTTGTCATGTCACCTGAATACTTGGAACAACTAACAACAACAATAACTACGTCTCAATCCCAAACGAGCTCGAAACAACTATACTTATACTCTTAACATGGCAAAACATCAAAGGTATAATCATGCATTTTGTTGAAAAAGTATAGCAATATCATTGAACCAAATAAATATTCCAAAAGGCATCAATTAACTGGAAAAACAACTGTATAATCCCAGATAATCATAAATGTAAATCCTGTTCTAATTTTATGTCTACTGCAGCTAGAGCTAAAATTTCATATCCAGAGCAAACTCCTTCCAAGAACATTTCCCAAATTGGCCATCCACTTCCCTTAAACATGAGAACATGGTTTCTCCTCATGTAGTAAGTCCCGTCGTTTTGCACACGGGGCATAAGTTCTTCTGCATGAGCCATTGCTTGATGCAGTCGGTGTGGAAATCGTGTCCACACTCCAGTGTTCCAAGATTTTCTCCGTCGTTGTATTCCTCCTGCAAATGATCGCAGACATGTTAGAACTTCACTTTAATGAGGTTCAATCGAATGGAATGAATAGTAGAGAATGTAAGGTTCAGTACCCGACATATGGAGCATGGTTCCGCCTCCTCGGGTTCTTCTGTTTTTATGCTAATATAAGTCCTCTGCTTCAAACGACTTGAAATAGTTTCTTCACTTAGCCCAGTGCAAACATCCCCAATGCGCTCTCCGAGTGCCAATAACTCCTGGAAACACATCACACGAGCATCATTTAGCACATCATTTCCCCAAAGGATGAAATGAGATTCTGTTTAGACCACGAACCTCATATGTCATATTATCAACATCAAGACGCATATCCCTATGGCGATCTTGAATTTCAGGCATACCAAAGAGGACTGACTGATCAAGGATCATAATATCCTGGAATATGAAGAGATAGTATGATAGCTAATTCTATCAGTTTAACTTGTTGCTAAGACGAGAAAAAAGAGACTTAAAACCTCTTCATGTCCTATCATTTTAACATGCCACCGAATTTCCATTATGTAAACATCATAACCAGTATAATCCCACAAGTGAGGTCTAGGGAGGATAGAGTGCAGGCAGGCCTTACCCTACCTCGGAGAAGCTGTTTCCGAAAGACCTTCGACTCAAGTAAACTTAACATAACCAAAAGGGAAATAGGTACAAAGTCCTAAAGTGTCCCGACTATCTATTTCTACCTGATCATTACCAAAAAGAAATAGGCCCCAAAACTAATACATGAAAGTTCAGGAGACATGCGTGGAGGTAAAAAATGACTTGCTGCGGCTGCTTCACTTTAAAAACGTATTAGCCATTCATACAGAGAAAGAGCTTGTAAAATTTCAGTTGCTGCACCTGCTTTCTAGTTTCCAAAATAGCCATCATACTTCGTTGATAGTTTTGTTGAAAGAAATTTCTTCGGCTTTAGCCCCTCTACCATATATCACGTGGTTCAGCTTAACTATTCATTTCACAAAGAGAAAAGAATGGACTTGTGTTTGACTTACCTAATATCAAGTCGTCAGCCAAAAGAGGAAGTAAAAGGTGCATAGGCCAGTACTTTTCGTGTGATATTACATTATTACTGTATCTGCTATATACCACGTTATAAAAGAATACTGAAAAAGATCTTTATCTCTTATCGAGGATTTAAGACTAAGACGTGCAAAATCTCAACATATAAGCCCATCATTCGATTTAAGTGACATTAAGAATCTAACCTCAAAATATTAATTCTGATAAGGCCATGGTAAGAATCTTACCTCAATACTTAGCCCTTCACCCCTGCGCATAAGATCTAACACATTGCGAATCTGTTCAATAGAAAGGAACTTAGTTGGTCAGTAATTTTTAAAAGAAGGCTTCAACAATGCAAACTAAATCGCATGACAAAAGCCTTCATGAAGCCGAAGTATCCAGGCCAACAACACAATTTATGTTGAATGAGATGTGGTGATAACCATAACATGATCAGTGAACTGAACATACCTCAGTGACTAGCCTACTTCTTCCTTCGCGTGCAGCAGCCGAAGTCCTCGAGGAACTGGAGAGTCCCATAGCACCATCAAGATGTCTCTCCCTTGAACTTGATGCACGATGCTCATGGTTTCCAGAAAGTGCCATCTCCTGCATGACGGGAGAACTCAAACGTAGTGGTCGACTATTACCATTAAGACCTCTAGATCCAGTGCTAGCTGGAGACAACAAAGACCTACGGACTAATTCTGATAGCCTCCGGTGATATTGAGGAGATCTGTGGAGAACCCTAGAAGGAGATGATGTGTGGACCCCTGAACTGGATGCGACACTTCCAGCAACAGAAATATTTCTTCCAGCTAAATTTGAGCTGGAAGGATTTTGGTTCAAGTTTCTCCCATCAGTTGAAGGTATGAACATAGGATGTCGTGAGATGTTTCTTGACACACTTCTTGAGTTAGGCTCTTCAAATGTTGCTGAATTTCTCTCTGGAGCAAGACTTGACGAACTGCCAGTTCTGGAACTTGATGCTGAACTCCACCTAGTCTGTGCATGTCGCTGCATAGAGGGAACATGCAGTACAAAAGGCTGCCTTTGAGTATTTTCACTATCTGCAGCAGACAGAGACCTCAAATCCAAAGGGATATTAGGGAGTAGCTCTGATAATTGTTGCTGTTCAGATGACAGATTATTAACATTTCCAACATTATCGACATCAGGAAAGATATTACTGGGAAGATAATCTTGCTGAAGTGATCCATCAATCCTCGCCCTGAAATTTCTATGAGAACTTTCTGCACTTCTTGAAGCCGGAATACCAGCAGGAGTTACCGCAACGGCTCCTCCCATGGAAAGCCCAAGTCTTGGCATCGCATGCTCTGACATATTGATGCTTCTGACACTTTCTGTTGGAGCAGAGATATTTACACCTGTACTCATACTATGTGAAGCAGGTACAGAATGCCATAAGCTATCTTCAGCAAGAGGAATATAATCAGAACTTTCACTGCCTGAAGATTGCGCTAGATATCCTTCAAGTGATTTTCTTTTACAAAAGCGCCTAGAATCTGATGAACTTTCTGGCCTGCCATCACCACTATCATCCGTCAAATATCCATTAGCTAGATAAGTACCAGTAGATGACATTTTCTCTTTTCCTGGTCTAACAGACTTGTATGGAGTACAATCCATCACCTGACAGTCATTGTCATTATTGTCATTGTGCCCCTCAAATACTGGACTTCTGTTGATTTCATATGGAATGGTGCTAGAACTAGAACCTTGAGAAAATAAATCACTCAATGACGGAATGTGAGAAGACCCACGCTGCTGTTCGTTACAGATACTATGTGAAGATCCGTGATATGTAGTCATCGTGGATGACCATCCATGATCTGTACTCCGTTCACTCTGACTTGCACTATTTGGTGCAATGGAGGAGCTGGATTCTCCCAAACTCCCCCTGGTTACATTCTGTCTCTCTTGGCTCATAGGACTGAAAAATCGAATATTGGTCTCATTATGAGAAACCATATAATCTGGCAGGAGTTCTGGTGCAGGATTTTGCAAATTATTCCAACATGTCTGCTGATCTACACCACCTTCACTAGACGTCGAACCATGATTGAGACCTAGAGTTTCCCGGAGGGAACCAATGGCATTTTGTTGCCCCTGCATTAGGGCTATATAATTATACCCAGCTTACAATCTCAAAGAGGATGTGAGATAGTACTGTAGTCAGAGAAGATTCATACTCTTTTTCCTTAGAAAACCTGGAAAAGGTTAAACCATACTTAGTCAAATTCAGTAAGCTAACCTATGACAGCAGTAGAATATAATTATTATCAACATATAATATATGACGTAAGAAATGCAGTCCTAATGCCAACAGAAAAAAGGTGGAAAATATCACTCCGTTCCAATTAAGCAAATTTTCCTCCTTTCATGCTACCAAATGTTAGCTGATGAGCATATTAATATGCCTTCACAACTGAATTCAGACACAGTTACTTCTAATCAATGCATACGCATCACTGACACAATCCTATAGAGTGTCATGCTCTCAAAGGCATTCTCATTCTCTTCACAAAAACAAAATTTCCAGAAAGAAGCCAGATGAAGACACCTCTACGTCAACCAATAAACTGTAACAAAAACGCGACCCCCAGCATTGGTGTATACCTTTATCTGATATCAAAGAACTTTTTATATTGAATCAGTAAACCAAAAGAGATTGAACCTTTAAATCAGAAAACTCATCAAAATTCTAAAGAGAACTCTCTACTAAACACCCCATCTCAGACAAAAACAAATTCGCAGATAACACCAGAACTAAAGAGCTTGCGGAAAAAAGGGGGAAAGCCCAAACATGAAGCCTCAGCATTGGTGTACATGTTTATCCGGCAACAAAGAACTTTTTACATTGCATCAAGCATCAGCAAACCAAAAAAGATTGGACCTTTAAATCAGAAACCTATCAAAATTCTCAGGAGAACTCCTCATTAGAAAGCCCATCTCAAACTAAGAAATTCACAGATAACACCAGAACTAAAAAGTTTGTGGAAAAAGGGGGCACAACCCAATAAATTTAATAAAAACATGAAGCCCCAGCTTAAGCATGCATTACATGGAATCAAAAATCAAGAAACCAAAAAAGATTGGACCTTTAAAATCGGTAACCCATCAAAATTCTCAAGAAAGTGACCCAATAAAAAATCCATCACAGACAAAAACAAATTCGCAGATAACACCAGAAGTAAAAAGCTTGCAGACAAAGGGAGAAAAGCCCAATAAACAGTAATAAAAACGTGAAGCCAAAGTATTGGTGTACATGGTTATCCAGCAAGAAAGAACTTTTTACATTGAATCAAACATCAGCAAACAGAAAAAGATTGGACCTTTAAATCAGAAACCCATCAAAATTCTCAAGAAAGTTCCCAATTATAAACACCATCTCAGATAAAGACAAAAATTCACAGATAACACCAGAACTAAACAGCTTGCAGATAAAGGGAGAAAACCCCAATAAACAGCAACAAAATCATGAATCCCAGCATTAATGTACATGTTTATCCCGCAATGAAAGAACTTTTTACATTGAATCAAACATCAGCAAACCAAAAAAGATTGGACCTTTAAATGAGAAACCCATCAAGAGTCTCAAGAAAACTCCCCATTGAAAGACCCACCTCAGACAAAGACAAATTCACAGATAACACCAGAACTAAGAAGCTTGCAGATAAAGGAAGCAAAACCCAACAAAAACATGAAGCCCCAGCTTAATCAGGCTTCAAAGAACTTTTTGCATTGAATCAAACATCAGAAAACCAAAAAAGATTAAACCTTTAAATCAAAACCCCATCAAAATACTCAAGAAAACTCCCCAGTGAAAAACCCCATCTCAGACAAAAACAAATTCACAGATACAACCAGAACTAAAAAGCTAGCACACAAAGGGACAAAAGACCAACAAAAATCACTTAAAACATGAATCCCAGCATTGCTGTACATGTTTATCCAGCATCAAAGAACCTTTTACATTGAATCAAACATCAATAAACCAAAAAAGATTGGACCTTTAAATCGGAACCCATCAAAATTCTCAAGAGAACTCCCCATTAAAGACCCCATCTCAGAGAAACACAAATTCACAGATAACACCAGAACTAAAAAGCTTGCACATAAAAAGAGAAAATCCCAATAAACAGTAACAAAAACATGAATCCCCACCATTGGCCTACAGATTTATCCTTATACACTGTAGCAAAAATTAGTCCAACAAAAGATCATACATATAAGATCAAAATCTAAGAATTTACCAGTGAAACAGCAGCCAGAAGAAACATCAGATCTCTAAAAACAACCTGAAATAAATAAAAAGAAGCCTTAAACAAAGTTCTTGAAAAATTTATCATAGATTTTGAGCTGTTTGTATAGCTACAGACATTAAAAATTCAATCTTTACATAATTTAAACAGAAAATTAAAAAAAAAAAACAGAAAAATTTATAAAACTCACTCCTTAACAGAAGAGAGAAAGGGGGGATTTGGGGAGATGAGATGAAAATGAAGAGGTGGAGAAGGAGGAAAAGAGAGAATACATACAAGAGAGAGAAGAGGAAACAGCAAGCAATCTTGAATTTATTTATGTGAAAAAACAACTCCTCTTGTCCACAAGGCAAATAAAGCAAAACCAAAAAAAAAAAGCCAAAATAAAAAGCTCCATAAGAGAATTATTCTTTTTTCCTAAAAAGAATGACTAATTTTGAAATTTTAAATTGTATTTAAATGTGATTTTATTTAAAATTGTTTGAATTTTTGAGAGTGAAAATCTTAAAAAATAAAAAAATTTAGTTTGAAATTTGAAATTTTTCTGAAAATAGATTTTCAAAGTTTATGACCAAACACCAGATAAGTTCAAAATTTAAAATTAAGAAAATTTACAAAAGTAACGCCAACGCGAATACTAATATCATATTTGAATCAATGTATAATTAAAGAAATTGAAAAAAAAATATCAGCATTTTATAAATTACTCCATTGTCATATTAAGTGAATTGTTGAAATTTTGGTCATAATTCAAAATAAGTAAACTAGTCAAAGTTTAAGAAATGAGATTTTTTTTTATATTTATCATTTATTTAATTACTTTATATGTTGTAAGGGAATAATTTGAAAATAATCAAAAAGCAATAATGAAAAATAGTATTTATTTTTGTCCTAAAATATTTTTTAAGGGTGTTTCATACTAACATTAACTTAATATGGACTAGAGAGAGAATTATACATTTATTGATTAATAAAATATTTTTTAAAATTGTATTAAACAATAAATTTGTATACAAAGTTAAAAATTGTGTATTTATTGTATTAATTAAAGTGCCAGAGTTGTCATATTACGTTTTTTGTGAGCTCATTTTATTAATTTTTAAAATTAAATTATAATAAATATTTTTAAAAACTCTATGGAAATTAGTATAAATTATAATTTTTTTCCCTTTTATATAATAAAAAATATATTTATCAATTAACACATATATTGAAAATTATTTTGTCATGTCAGTAAATAAAATCAAACAAAATTGTACCATGTTTGGATTACTTTAAATTTTCTGTTTTCTTATTTTTTTTATTATTTTACTTTTTTATAATTATAATAATAAATTTGGTTCTACCACTATTCAAAACAGTTTTAGAATTAGATGACATTTTTTTTTCTTTTTCATCGTAAAAAGTACTTGTTGATTAGTAATTAAATTAATTTTTTTTATACAAAAGAGTAAATGAATTTTGTAAATTAAGTAAAGGAAAGTGAAAGTGAAAAATATTATAATTTAAGTTGTCATTGTAATTATAATGTGATTGATTTTTCAGTCGATGTTTGATATTTATATTAAAATTTAGTTAAATTTAAATTTATATTAAAAATTTTACTTATTATATAAGAAAGTAAAATACTTTCTAATAAAAATGATATCATACTCTATAGTCAATATTAAACCTAACATTTAGAATTAGACGTAAAAAATTTATTTATGACTCTATCGTGATTTGAAAGTGAAATTTGCCCATTTCTTCCTATCATTTGTGTGTGATGAAAATAAGTGCTTAATTATTTATTTTTTATTTTTTATTTTTATTTTTTTGCAAAGAAAAAAGAAATACTTGATACTATTTTATAATTTTGTTTTTCCTTTTGAATAGAGACACTATTTTGTATTTATTCATTCTAAATCATCATTATGATGATTGTATTCGTCTTGAATTTGATTACGTTTTTTTTTAAATGATAAGGTTCATACAATAAAAAAATAATAACATTATCCCAATGCCTCAAAGGCTCTCACCCATTGAGGAGTAAGAGGGGGTCAGATGTACGCAGCCTGACCCCTATATTTAAAAACATAGAGCGACTATTTCCGAATGACCCATGATGAACATCGAAAATTATATTGACTAACTGCTACTTCACAATTGAAAGAAGCACAAACAGTTTAAAGAGTCATTTTGTTTTATTTTATCATACCCAAAAATAAAAAATAGTAAATTCTTGGCTCCATCCGAGATGGATGGAAAAGATAAGGTTCATACAATATCAATATTAATAAGGAAAATATTAAAATTTCACATATAACTATGTAGGTTATTGTCATTCTAAAAATAATTTTACTTCTATTTAAAAAATATTTCTTTCACATCATTTTGGCATTTCATTTGAAATACTTGAATGGTTGATTTTTTTATATATATTAAAATTTACCTTAAAGTAGAGGATATCTAATTAGTTGTAACAAATCATTACATTAAACAATTATTGAAATTTGAAATAAATACACAATGAGAAATACTCCCTCTGAACATAATAATACTATTTTTGAAGTTAAAAAGATTTAAATTAGAAATATTTTTATATCTCAATAATAACAATATACTCAGTATAATTTTATAAAATGAGATTTGAGAAAGATAAAACGTACAAAAACCTTATTCATATGCGTACCTCAAAATTCTAAGTCAAACTTAAAATAATATATATATATATATATATATATATATATTAAAAAAATTTAAACCT
>JAOTQJ010000011.1:19738654-19757697 GCA_025642045.1 Solanum sejunctum | reverse complement strand
TTAAAAAAATATATATATATATATATATATATATATATTAAAAAAATTTAAACCTATGAAGAAGTACATGAAATATTTATAAGTATATTAAAAGTAAAACTTTTATATATAAAACAAATTTTAAAAATTATATGTATAATATCAGACTGATTTGATCTTAGGTTGACTTTTTTATGTTAAAACAAACCAACACAAGAGTCATCAGATTCATTTTTCAAATACTAAATCAAGTTATTAGTTGATTTTTTTTCGATCTGACTCAATGTGTAGCTTGATGTGATTTTTGGTTTGCTTTTTTTTCACCTCTACTAATTTGTATCCTCCACACCTTCTTGTAAAAGTTGTGTACTCGATAAGATAAAATTACACATGTCTTATCTAATCATCAAGGTCAATACTTTTTTAATCTATCTCTTTTGAAATCATCGTTATTACTAATTTTTATAGCCACACAAATAATATATTAATATATTTTTAATAACAAGTTTCAAAAGTCTTCTGATATGTCGTATGCAAGACCTAAACTTGTAATTTTTTTGTAAAATTAAATATTTTATTTATATTTTTTAAAAAAATAATATAATATTATATGTTTAACTCTAAATTTAAGTATGTTGTACTTACCAATAGGTACATTTCCTATCACAAAAATCTGTGTTATTATACTTATTTTATTATACTAACTTTGACTATTTTCATCTCATTTTAATAATCTCTTTCATCATTTTTACTTATTACTATTTCATTTTTACTTATTACTAAGATTAAATTTCAAAGCTAAATTGAAGTAGCTATATTTAGATGGTCGAAAACTATACGAAAAATACTATAAGTTGCAATTTTTTTCATATTTATTTGATAAAAAATATATCTTAAAATGTTAATCTAAATTTATATAATTTAATTTCAATAAATAAAATAAAGACAGATAAAAGTGAACGAAGAAAATAACTTTTCAAAAGAAGAAGTGAGGGTCAGTTCACATTTTTTTTTAAGAAAAATAAATTAATTTATACACATCATCCTATATTTCTGGTAAACGTATTTATCATATTTTGGAAACTTGCGCTTCATGCTGATAATCCACTTTAAAAAAATAGGCAAATTCTGGCTGCATACACAACTTGAAAGATTTCATTCAACATTATTTTAGTGCAATATATTTTTTCCACAATTATTTTTGGTTTTGTGGGCCTTGTGATAATGGAAAATAAAGACAAAAGAAGATAAAAAATGGAATATCTTTTTTTTCCTTTGTCATTCTAAAGTCGTATAATCGTGACATTAAAATTATAAATCTTGCGAGCTACTAAATTGATATACTCATTTTATTATATAAATGATAATAGTTTAATCAATTATGAAATATAGCTCGTGTCATCTGATTCCAATTCACCGAAAAGATACCATGAATACATAATATTAACACCATTTGGAAA
The DNA here is from genome assembly GCA_025642045.1 of Solanum sejunctum. Lineage (NCBI taxonomy): Eukaryota > Viridiplantae > Streptophyta > Magnoliopsida > Solanales > Solanaceae > Solanum > Solanum sejunctum. The sequence goes on along the minus strand of JAOTQJ010000011.1, from coordinate 19,756,258 downwards.
TGGTATGAAATATATATATATATCAATTTGGGATATATTTCTATGCAACATAAGTTGAAATATCTAATGACCAGATAAATAAGAGAAAATTATACGGATAAGCAAATACATATTAGTTAATTAATTAACATAGCTATAGTTTGAATTTATTATTGCTTGTGGCAAACATATAGCTGTGACTATAGTTTGAATTTTGTATACTTTGCGCGATTTATACAAACGATGTACGTGACTATAGTGTGAGTTTCGTATAATTCTTGGGATTTATACAAAAGTTGTGCACAAATCAAATTTTATAGTAACATATGCAAGCACTGCAAATTATGTAGCGAATTATACAAATATTGTGTATGAATTGTATAACGAAATATACAAACACTATACAAAAATTGCGAATTGTATAGCGAGTTATACAAACTCTGCATGAATTATACAAATATTGTTATAACTATAGTTATGAAATATCATCATCAACATACCCCAATGCCTCAAAAGGCTCCCACTCATTGCGGGATGAGGGGGGGTCGGATGTACGCAGCCTAACCCCTATGTTTAAAAACATAAAGCGGTTGTTTCCAGATGATCCATGAGGAGCGTTGAAAGTTGCATTGACTAACTGCTACTTCACAAATGAAAGAAGCGCAGACAATTTAAAGAGTCATTTTGCTTTATTCTATCATACTCCAAAATAAAAAAATAGTCAATTTTTGACTCCATCCGAGATTGATGAAAATATAGTTATAAAATATAATTACCCAAATTATAGTTATTAACTATAATTAAGATATTTTTGAATTATTATATGAAAAAAATTTCAATAAATAAATATATGATGATCCGATACGATTTGTAAATAATCCAATAGAACATCTAAGTTGGCATGGCAAAAATATTAAATGGTCCAACAGACTTTTAATTGTTATCTGAGCCTCTTTAGACATGGCTTTTACTTCTCATCAGCATGCCTTTTTTTATTCTTCTTTTTCTTTATGTAGAAAAAGGACAGGAACATTCAATCATGTAGTAAAAAGGGAAAGTGACGCTTTGTGTATGTAGTAATTAATTGGTCAACGATAAACCCTTAAATAAAGCTCAGATTTGCAGATAATTAGTCTTTGGTCTGTCGAGGTGGAGAATACCTTATGAAATCAAAAAAAAAAAAAAGAAGCGTCCAAGAGATCATGACATTCTTATATGTTTTTTCCCTCTTAATCATTCATCTATTTATTTATTTATTTTGACAAAGATAAAATTTTGGTATTGGGTGATGTTGTGGGGTTTAGAGGACTTTAGTGAAGAGAGTAATATTTTCAATGGTTCGATTAAGATTGATGGAACTTGATATTTTTGAGACGAAAGTCTTTTGAAAACAGTCTTTCTATCTCTATGAGGTAGTAATAATGTCTACTTATATTTTATCCCCCTCAGGCAGAACTTTGTGACTTTTGCATAAAAGATGGGTCCTTGAATGGATTTGAAAAAGTTGAAATGGTCCTCAATGATTACATTACTTGCAATTGTACAATCTTCAGACAACTGTTTTAGTAAGACAATAATCTATTAGTCTTGGTTGATTCAAGGCAATTTTGAATGATCTTGCCAACAAAATTTCAAAAGTCACCAACTTTTGCTTTTTGACCTTAGCACAAAGGCTCAAAAATTCGAGTGTAATGTCCCGATTACATGTTCGCTAAAGACTAAAAAGTTATACTCTATCCTCTATCTAGTTTGGTCATGTATAAACACATAATTCTACACAAGAATCAAAGACAAATTGACATCAATGGTAAAATGTGCAAAAGCAAATCATATGGGATTGATTACATTGTGTATGTGGCGAACCAACTCTCTACGTCTGCGAGGTGATGGGTAAGGGTAAGGTCTACGTACCCTTGTTATACTCTATTTGTGAAATTTTTGGTGAGAGAGAAGGCTCGAGATTCAGGACTAGCTAGTATACAAGTTATGTATCCAGAAGAAAACCTATACAAAAATAATTAATAATGAAAAGATGAAGAATTCTATGTCAAGGTTAACCAAGAAGTGCATTAAAAGGCAGTGTGATGTTCTCCTAAACCAGGAAATATGTTATGTGACAGAATCTCAACTATTACCTCAATTACTTGCATGATGGAGTGCAAATGTTGATTGAAAGGAAAATAAAAAAGGACGACAAGAAAAAGAACCAGCCCTACGATTTTAGAATTATCGAAGAACAATACAAGAAATATTTTCTATGTTTTTATCTTTGCTGATAAAAACTGACAGGATTTCCCTTTCAAGCTCAGATTCTTCCTTAGCGATTGATAGGAGTGTGCATCCTCTCGACTATCTTATTCACTGCATCACGGGACATGACTAGTGTATCATGTAGCAAAATACTGTAGACGTTTAGACCCTGGCATGGAGCAATGAAGACGAGGATCAGCCTTTTGCAGTCACTTTTGATGGCAAAGTGGTTGGAGCAGGAGTTATAGTAAATACAGAATGTGAAATCTCAGGTAATGAATCTGTATTAAGTTAGACGCTTTAGCAATGAACTCGAATAAATTCTGTATCTTTTCCCTATTGTAACCAATAGCGTCACAGACAAAAAATGCATCATACTAGAGGAGTGACGTGCAAAAGCAAATCATGCATACCAAAATGAAGATTATGGAAAGTCATCTTAACAGAACTCCCATGAACTGGATCTTCATATAGAAAAGCCCAACATCATCGTGGAAACACATGCTTATATGCAAACTGTGTAATGATGCAGTGAATCGGAAACTTACAATTGAAGGCAACACATTGACATAGTGTAAATTCTGAGTAGCCAACTTTAGCTTTTCACTGATTGGGCCACCATCCACCATCAGAAGCTTCTTGGTATTCTCCAATTGATTGAAATAGTTCACTATGTTTTTTGTTTTGTGTGAAGGAAGCTCTAAATCCTCAAAAACCAGAAGCTGCACACAGTGCAATTGAGATAACTAAATCAATGAAGTAATGCAAAAGAAGAGAAGTTCAAATCATTTACTATCAAGGTCAACGATTTTGAGTTTCAATGTTCTTTTGCTTTCTTTTAGTTCCAAGGTTCTTTTGGGGGAGAAGTTCCAAAACAAAAAATCTATGCATGAAACGGGATGTTGCTTACCTTCCCTTCAGCTGCACGAGCTGATAGTGCAATCTTCAATCCTAGCCGCCGCACCTTCTTGTTCAGTTTGAATGCATGACTTCGTGGTTTTGGACCATGCATAGTGGCACCACCTCGAAACTGTATTAAACAGAAAACACATTTTAATTTTTCTGAAGCAATACCAAATAATCATAATGAATTCAAGACAAAGAGGCAAGATAATGTGACCTGAGGACCACGCAGTGTTCCATGCCTTGCTCTCCCTGTGCCCTTCTGATTCCACGGTTTTCTACCAGTCCCACTAACTTCACTAATAGTTTTAGTTGAATGAGTCCCCTGCAAAGTTTACCAAGAGTAGGTCTAATAAGTATCAAATCCTCTACTGCCTCGGCAAGTAACTATAATTTACAAAAAAGTGCGAGAATCAAGGGAACAAGCAGGTAGGAGAATAGAAGGCCCTGATTGATTTAAATAATCCACATAGATCATTGTCTGCAACAATTTTTCTCTATCAAGACAACTTTGTTTATCAGCAACACTACAAAAAGATCAGTTGTCCCGAAAGGCATATAAGTTAGTTGGTTCATATGCCTCACAATATTCGTCCTGCTTCTTTTTCTGAGAATGAAACTTAGCGTGTCAAAAAATTATTCCTGATCCCCGCCCCACCCCCATCCCAAACCACACTTTAAATCTCTTCATTTCCCAGAGAAGCAAATAGACAGAAGATGGAAATGGAAATTATGAATGCTCTTAAGCGTGGGAAACATAGAGCAAGCAGAAGTAGCATAAGTATGATGTCTACAACTTAAATTTTGGGATTCAAGACAACTCAGCGCATACCTGCTGCCGTTTTGCAAGCTGCCATCTCACAACCCTATGAATAATATCTTTCCTGATTGGCACATCAAAAACATCACCAGCCAAACACATAAAGCCCTTGTCATCATTATGGAAGTTCGTTACTGGAACGACCAGGTCCTGAAGGAGCCCTACCACATACAGTAATCAATAAAGATAGTTACACAAAGTCAAACAATATAGAATCATCCGGTCAAAATAACTTTTCAGTATAAATAAAGCAGGAAATTATACGGAGACAAAATTAGACCAACTCTCTTTGTACTATCAATTTGAGATCATCCTAACAGTGGACAATATATGATGATCCAGAGAGCGTTCCCTCATAGTTGGTGAAACGCAAAGCAAGCAACAAAGATTTTTTAACTATTACTTCTTGTTAATTCACAAGCTAAGGGGAAAATATTAGCAGATTGTACTTAAACCAGCATGTCACAAGAAAACATGTTCCATGAAGCATGATAACCAACTTTGCTTTCATTAAATTCCTTCCGCCTCTAAGTTAGTCATGGCAATATGAGGAATTATAATTCTATTAATCCATATTATATAATCATTTTGTGCCAAATAGCCTACCCTATCTTGCTTGGGATTGAGGTATGGTTGTTTTTGTGCCAAATATTAAAGACACAAGAGTCATTCTCCAGAAAGCTAATGAGGAAAAATGGAACTTCCCCAAAACTACAATTGAAGCCAAAGATATATTTTCCACAAGAAGTGATACTTTAATCTATCCTGTAAAAACTGTGGGGGCTCATAAAATAATGCTGGTCGACTATGATGACCATTCACTCAATATGCATCCATCAATACTTCTTCCAATTACAAGACCGCTGATTTATAGAACGCTATTAACATTCCGTTCAAACTACTATTCCTTAGCTGCTTGCCACTCTTTGGATTAGGAGGAGCATTCTTATCCCATGAGCAGGATATGCATAGGGTTAGATATTATCATCCCAACCTAGAGCTCTCAAAGCACATTGAATTATCGAGCAAGTAACTAAACAGCACACATATTTGCCTACTTGCAGTTTGGACTTCAGCGCTTCAGATATTTGAGAAGAAGCCAGTAGGTTGAAAAAATTCTCACAAATGGGGTAGACTGGCATTGATTAGTAGTGCTCTTCCAATCTAGCCATTGCATTACATTCCAAATGTGGACCATAAGATAGTCATGGAAAAGATGTACAAATGCTAGTTTACTTTATATATTGTCACCAGATTGAGGCTCTACATCTTTTACTGTTGATTTTAGTTTCCAATTACCAGAACATTTATTGTCATCCGAATACTGAAACTTGAGACCATACCATGCAAGAATATGCATATCCCTTCCAAAAGAGTAAGACAATGGGTTAACTTTCCCATGTCATAATCAACCTTTTAGAAACCCTACTAATGAGGGTCAAGTGTACGCTCTAACGAGAGTGAAATTTGACAGCTGTGGACTTGACGAAAGAAAGAGAATCATGTGGCGATGCTTTGTGTGCAGAGAAATAGGGCGGAAACGATCATTTTGTCATGCATCGCAAAAGTGTGTGACAAAGTTATTTAACCTCCTGCTAAATCTTTTTGGTACTGATGCTTACACAAAGGGGAACAAGAATAAAAAGAACATGGAAAGTAACTCTCCGGGGAGTTATGTGGGCCACATGGAGGAAATGGAACTGAAAATGTTTAAATGGAAGTCAATAGACAGCTTTGTAAATGAAACTGTTTGTGTAATTTTTTGTATACTATTGCTGAAGATGATACCAAACATGATTGATGATTGGATTGCTTTTATAAAAATGAAATTATTTTATATAGGTATCCTTTTACCTATTTTTTACAGTCTTTCCCTTTTTGTTAATAAAATTCCTTTACTTATAAAAAACGCACTTTTTCTTCCCTTTCCTATCCTGTCCCATGCTTGTCATTGAGGGATAGTATTAGTAATTCTTGTTTCTAGTTCCAATGATTTCAAACACTGCTAATATTTACAAATAAAGCATTACACAAATGGGTTTTAACTAATAATGGTAAGCAAACACAACGATGAATAATAAACTGCTAGCAGAAGTAGCATTTCTAGACAATGAAAATGTCAAATCCTTGTACCTATCTCACGCTCTGGAGTTGAGACACGTCTCTTAGTTAATAGCTCCGAGGGAAATGAGCCATCACTGGAATCAGGAGTCAGGATGGAAGATGAATATCTTCGACAGGCAAGGAAGATTGATTCGTCCTGCATTGAGAAATTAGAAACAGGCTTAAAATACTCATATCAAACTCGTCTTTTTTCAACCCTGGTAAGCTTAAGTAGCACCTTCAAGTTAAGACTTAAGAGAACCTCAGACAATAGTGCCTAATGCACATACAGAAGATACTACTCTAAACGATATGAATAAACAACATCTCACTGCAAACCAACACAACAGATAAGCGAAAACAAGATTCTCAGTGACAAGAGATTACCTTTCTGAAGACGGAAGATTCCACATAAAACATTCCCTCCCCAAGAACACTAGCCTTCCCTGTTTCACAAAATTATAAAATAAAATAAATAAATAAACCATGCTCCTATAGAAGACGGGAAGATCCACTTTTTTTAACCAGCTGATTTCTGCCCAAACTATACATACATATATAATAACAGCAGCATATCTAGTGCCTGGGGAGGGCAAAGTGTATGCAGACCTAACCCTACCTCAAGAGGTATAGAGGAGGTTTACGATAGACCCTCGTCTCAAGGAAAAGCAGATCCAAAGGAACTACCGGAAGTAAAGAAATCATGACAAAATACAATAGAAAACATGGCAAAGCAGGGAACATTAACTACAACAAAATAGTGTGATGATCGAACATCGAAGTACAAGATATAGAAAATAGTAATAGAAAGAAACTGAAGGACCAGAAACTACATGAGAAATACTACTTACTTTCTACCCTAGTTTACATCCTCCACAACCTAACCTCTTATCTAAGGTCATGTTCTTTATAAGCTGCCACATATATTAAACTTGAAAATGCATATCTTTTTATTAAAATTGTATCATTATGACAAAAACAGTATAAGTACAAATTTAAATCAGTTAGGCACTCGTCGTTACAAAAGATCACTAGCTGCAATATTACATGGATCAAGGACCCACCTAAAGATTGAATCTACAATAAAGACTTGATCTTTTCAATAGAATCAAGAAAACCCAGAAAATAAGAAGTAACTACAACAACGACAAGAGATGGTAAATGATAACAAAAATTGAAGCATAAGCAACTACATGAGAAATACTACCACTACCAGTATGGACAGAAAGGATAAGCAAGACTATGTTCTATTACCTACTAACCTTCTACCCTAATCCATGTCCTCCATAACCTCCTTCAGTAAGCTGCAATATATAATAAACTTGAAAACACATATCCTTTTGCTAAACTAGCATCCATTATCACAAAAACATGGTAAATGAAGTGTACATTCATCTCACTATCACAAAAGAGCACTGGGTTCAATACTACATGAAGATTCACCTAATGATTGAATTAACAATAAAGATTCAATTTTTTCAACAAAATCACGAAAACCCAGAAGTAATCGAAAAAAAGAGATACCATTAAAAGCAGAAAGTGTTCGAAGTGAATTCAAAGAACCAAAAGAACGCAAAATCCTCCTCGAAATGGACAAAGCCATGCTCCAGAACTCCCGATTATGATATGAATGTAACAGATTCAGCACAACACGAAGCTAATTCATAAAGCTACACCAGATTGGAAGGAGGAGGTACAGTGAAACGGTTAGTGAAAAACCTGCTAAAACCCTAGAGCTTCCACTTTGGGAATTTTTCTGCAAAAAGAGAATGCAATATTCTAGTTTTTTTTATTTTTTTATTTTTAACCTCAAATTAATGAATTATTTCCATTTTAATTATCGATTTAGCTAAAAATAAGTGTTATTTTAGCAAATGTTAGACTATATTTATTATTAGTTAAAATTATATTCTTAATATTAAAGAAGGATACAAGGTATTCAAAAGAAATTAATCAAGTTTATTTTTCGTTAATTGAGAATAAATTTGATAAATTATTTTGTCGTATTTTATTAATGAACATGAAATGAGTTATAGCTACGTGTAGGTGTTTGGACCATTCAGATTGGATTATGGAAATGTTGATTTTTTAATCAAAATATGAAAAATCAAACCAAATAAACTTGAACTAGATTGAATATTTTAAGTTTAATTTAGATACAATCAATTTGATATTTATTTTGATTTTTAAGTCTTTAAAGCAGATCATTATAATTAATAACCTTAATTTTTTTAATATATAATATTTTATAATTAATAAGGTTTGAGACCACCTTATTACCTATATTATTGTTGTTATTATTATTATCGCATTAAACACATATAATATGGGAAAAATCAAATATATAACATAAAATATTCATATTTAAAAATTCATAAGTACTAAATTTGATATCAAATATGAAATTCATAAATTTCAAAAGTAAAATTTAAAGTTTCATCAATAATTTAAAATTTCAAATAAAATAATTTAAGTTTAAATTTCGATGTCAATTTTATGTTGGCTCAAACTATAGAAATTTTGATTAAAGTAAGCGTTAAAATGAAAAGGAAGTACATAATATACTTTTTGTACAGGTTTTATATTTAAAAAACTATGCAAAATATCTATTAAATTAAATTCCTTACATAAAAGATAATCCACTTTAAAAAGAATACAACATTTATCACCGTAAGTAGCCATTTAACACTTTTGACTTATAAAATTTGATCAATTTTCTTTTCCATCTATGTTGTTCTTCTTCGTTCTTCTTCATCTTCATCTTTTTCTTTTATTTTTTCAATTATCGCAAATACAAATCATTTCAAGTGAATTATATATTAGAAAACTCGAAACATCAAGAGATTTCATATCTAAAATTTTAGATTTATTTGAAAGTAATTTTGAATTGTTCGAAATTGAATAATCAGGATACATTTGAATCAAAAATCAAGAACAGAGAATTCTCCTGTTGATTTGATGAGTAGCAGTTTCCAGTAAGAAATTTTGGCAAGTAATAGATTTCAACGTAGTTTTCCAGCGACATCAACTGTTTTTCAGCGAGTCCAATGTTTACTATTTTTTGCTAAAATTTCATTTGATATCTTTCTATTTACTATTTTTAATCAATTGTTCCTTTTTACTTACCTTCTATTTCTTGCCTATTACATATTGCGTTGTGGTTTCTTGCTTGTTGTGTTGCCTTTTATCATATATTTTTAAATTTATCATATATTTTTACATTTATCATTTATTATTTTATTGTGTGAGCTTACATATTATATTATGTTGCCTTTTACCTTATATTTTTAAAGTTCACTATCTCGTTTATTCATTTATATCCCGTTTATTCATTTTGATCTTTGTATCTGGTGTTTGATTATTGTAAATTATACTTTATATTTTACTGTTTCGTATTGTTTGGTTGTTGATTTCAAGAGATTGTATCTTTTTGACTTTCTATAGTTTAGTAAGATAGTGTGCTTAGTTTAGTGGTGTTGAAATCTGATGGTGGATTAGGGTCATGTCGTCAAATTTTGTGTTGTGAGGAATGAAGGACACATTGAAGTGAAGCTTGTCACTCAATTTATTCCTAAGAGAGAAAATTTTAAATATCTTGGATCTATCATCCAAAAATAGTGATGATATCAACAATAATATCACACATCGTATTAGAACATGAATGAAATAAAAGCTTGCCTCTAAAATACTATGTGATAAAAAGATATCACCTAAATTTAAAAAGTAAGTTTTACAAAATAGTAATTAGAATATTTTTACTAATGTTAACCAATCAAAAACTCACATATTCATGAGATATCGATTGCTGAGATAACGACGTTAAATGTATGTGCAAACATACCAAAAATGATAAGATTGGAAATAAAACCATTCAAAAGAAGTTGGAGTTGACCTCATGACTAACAAGATGAGAAAAACAAAACTACAATGATTTTAACTTGAACCAGTGTAAAGAAAAAACAAGACTACAATGGTTTTATAATGCTTTTCTATATGTTGCTAGCGGATGACATGTATAACCAAGGATAATCTAAACACGTTACGATAGGATTGATGGCTGACTGACTTAGTGAAGATGGAACAGATAATTAGATTAGGCAACTTCATAAACCCACGGGATAAAACGAACTAGAAGAAACTTGTGAGTTCAACAGGGACTTGCAACCAAGTCACAACCAGAAGTGTAAACCAGTTTCACAAGTCAACATTGATGGCATAAATAGATGCACAAACGATAAGCCATTTTCAAGACTGCAGTAGCTCAACTTCACTTGGGAGGGGGCCCTAATGGTTGTGGCCTTGTGCCTGTGTAGGCAGGCACAGCTAAACAAGCACTTTCATAAACATGCAACCCCCAAAAGAAGCCAACGTTAAGAGAGGAGGGAAAGAAGCAAAACACAAAGGAGAGTGCAAACACTGAAGTATTAAAAATTCAGGATCACATAACATAAAACATAAACTTAAAAATCCAAAAGTAGTTCATATTTAAGTTGAAACATTCTGAGATAATAAAAACCCTAGCAGTTCTTTCAAAACTCATCCCTGCAAAATCTGTTTTATCCTCATTAAAGAGGAGATGATCCATCAGAAACGCTGCATTCAGCATTCACTTGGACAAAGGTCGACTCACTAAGAAACAAGGTTCTCATTGAGGGAAAGCGAGGCAAGTTGGTCAGCCGGGCTGCTGGTAGCCTGTTGAACATTCCTCAGAACTTCCATAGCCTCGGAAACTTTAGCCTTCAAAGCCTCGGGTGACTCAAGAAGATGCAAAACCTCAGTCTGGTCCATTTCGAGAAGCATGCCTGTAACCTTGGCAGCATGCTCATGCTCTAGCTGATCAACAAGTGGGTACAAACTTTCACCCAACATCTGCCAAAAGAACGATGGGAGCATTAATAACCTAGTTAAGTAAAAAGGAGATTCCTGTTCTTTCAAATTAACTCACCGTCCTCTGCTGTTCAGGTGGTGCATTTGCAAGGGCAGAAGCCAATGTTGAAATTGGCATAGGCTGTCCCATTGCAGCAGCATCTCGAGGAAGCATACCACCCATATCATATGGAACAGAGAGCATACCCCCAGCAACACCTGGTATTGGCCCATCTGGCACAGTACGCCCAGGTGGATAGCGGTACATTCTTCCTCTTGGCATCATCTGAAGGATAGAATCTTCCAGTATTAGTTTACTGGTCTTAACAAAAAAATATATGACCAGATGCCCAAAAAAAATGTAGAGAATCAGCAGAACTCCACCTGCTGCTGCATCAAGGGCATAGGCTGCTGATTTTGTTGCACAGGCCCTGCTCCTCGTCGACCACCTGGGCGCTGGCCTTGTTGTCCTTGCTGGACCATCGGCATGAAGAAGTTCGGCATAGGGCCTCCTCCAGGGCGCATTCCAGGAACAAGCTGTTGTTGATAGCCAAACCCAGCCTGCGAAAAAGATTACATCAGCAATAATCCTGTTTCTCACATCTAATGCAATCTATCGGACATCGTGTGCAGACATTTATAAATTTAAAATGCATTAGCCCCCATATAGTATCACGAGCATATGCAAAATATTGGAGATCTAAATAAATAGACCACTATCGATAAGAATTAACATAGTTACCTGGGGAGGAATTAGAGCAGGGGGACCTTGCCCATAAAATAGTTGCTGTCCAATCCCAGGAGCACCAGGAGGGTAAATTGGCATGCGAGGAGCAAGTGAGGGAGGTATTGCCACAGGTCGCAATTGTGAAAATTGTGCCTGTATAGACCAGTGCATCATCAACATGCATTATTAGGTAACAATTTCAGCAGATCAAAATTTATCAGCAACAGACTCATGGAGTTAAGGCCAACTAGAGACATGCATTAGTCAAGACTCCCTCTAGTTCTCTTTCGAACATCTATACTAAGGCTGACAGCCTCAACTATGGACAAATTATTCCGTGTTTCACTTAACAATTAAGGAAGCATGATGCAAAATACTTCCACCATTGCCACAGTGCTGGATTTTTAATTATTACCTGCAACTTTGCTCTTCTCTCCTCCTTCCGCTGTGCTAGTGCAACATAGAGTGGCTTGCTAACTATCATTTTGCCGTTCATCTCAGAAAGCTTAAGAAAGAAAGAAAAAATGAGTTACAAGCTACGACTTAATAAGAACACGTAACAAAAAGACTCTTGACAAATAAATAATACTTACAGCTTTGGAAGCTTCTTCAGGAGTAGAGAAGGCAACAAAACCAGAGCCCCTGCTGATTCCACTTGGATCCCGCATAACCTGTAACCCACAAGATTAGAACATCTAAGCAAAATGAATCAACAGATACCTACAAGTTTATCCACAAGAAATAGTATACCTTGCATGAGGTAATTGTGCCAAACTCTGCAAAAAGTTCCTTAAGCTTTTCATCATCAATGCTGTCATCCAAATTTTTTACATACAAATTAACACCTTGGTATTTATCTACAGCCTCCTTGGCAGTTTGCTCAAACTTGATTTTCAATTCTTGCTCTCTTTCAGACTTTTTCTGTGCTTTCCCAACATACCACTCTTTCTCATCAAATTTCTTTCCATTCAAGGCCTCAACAGCCTTGGCAGCATCATCAGCATTCTCAAAATTGACAAATCCAAAGCCCTTGGATTTTCCATCAGCATCCCTCATCACTACAGCACTAGTAATATTCCCAAACTCACCAAAAATTTTCTTCAACTCATCGTCAGTAGCAGATTCGGCCAAATTCTTCACATAGACATTGTTGAATTTTGTCATGCCAGTTGTAGATTCTCTTTCCTGTTTGCGAAGAAAGTGTCCAACATACACTTGCTTATCATTCATCAGCATACCATTTAACTTATCTATGGCACCTTGAGCAGATTCTTCGTTGTCAAATTGTACAAACCCATAACCCTTTGACTGACCATTAGAATCAGTAGCTATCTTGCAAGAAAGAATGTTGCCAAAGCTTGAAAAGGTGTCATGTAAAGCTTTGTTGTCAATTGACTTGTCCAAATTCTGTGTAGATAATTCAAATAAATGCATTAGGAAGAAAAATAGACAAGATAACCAGTACAAATACATATTGCAGTCCCTATAAATACAAATGTATGTAAGCTTAACAGTAGTGTCACCAACTGAAACTTTTCAAAGATACAGAAAAACTGGATTAAACAGATGTGAGCATCATTTATTTGCTGTCATGATATAATTCCAATATACATGAGGCAGTAACACGGACACTTAAGATGACAACAAAAACTATTTCTCACTACAGATATGTGCCCCAGAATATGTCCATACGAGCATGAAGGAACAAAAGAGAAATCAGGTTCCCCAAAACAAAGCACATGATCTGTCAAATCACATCATACAAGATCCAGGTTTCAGCTATAATACCTTAATAAATATATTTGCTGATCCACTCTTACGAAGAGTGGGATCCCTATGAGAGTACATCACCCTAATGGACTTCCCATTGACAGGAGTGAAGTTCAACATCTCCATTGCCCTTGCAGCTGTAACCAAATATTAGAGCAAAGTCAAAAACCAATTTACAACGCAAGTCATTAAAAATACAAACATATGACATCATTCCAAGCTAAACAGCATATTAAGCATCATCCATTCGATCAAACACCCTTGTTTGGGTACAAAACGGAGTTGAATTACCCATGCAACACATTCATGAACACTTATCATTCCAACTATCCAACATACCCTCATCATAAAAAATTAAATATAATCAAGACTAGTGCTATTAATCGCTTAAACTACACGAGCTGCACCTTTTTTTTGTCCAAATCAAATATTTCAGCAGCACAGACAAAAGCGCATTAGACATCACACTACTGTTAGGGGTGCTAAATCTCAAAATGCAATAAAACAGGGTAAACAAAAAATTAGTAATTTCACCAACTGTAAGGCAGTACTTTGAATCGAAACAAAATATTTCAGCAGCACAAGCAAAGGCACATTGGACATCACACTACTGCTAGGGGTGTTAAACCTCAAAACACATCAAAACAGGGAGAAGAACAATTTTTTTGCAAAATTAGTAATTTAACCAAATGTGAGGCAGCATTTTTAATTATACCCACGATATCAAACCCCAAATTCATCAAAAATAAAGACTGTTAAAAATTACTAAACATATAAAATTTCAAATTAATTAAATATAAAACCACTGACCATCCTGAGGGTTACTGTAGTTAACATAGCCATATCCAAGAGATCTCCGAGTACTAAGATCCCTACAAACCCTAACTGAAACAACCTGACCCACTTGGTTGAACAGATCATAGAGCTGTGAATCAGTGATGTTCATGTCCAAGTCTCCAACATACAGAGACGTCGACGTGAACTGATTCGACACTCCTCCACCCGGTGCCGCTACAGCAGCGGCAGCAGCCGAAGCAACCACCACACCATTCCCTCCGGTGACTGGACTCTGATGCTGAACCTGAATCTGTGCCATGATAACACGAATAAACCAACTTTTTTCTAGAACAAACAAAAAGATACCCTCCTCTTCCTCCTTTTTTTTCCCTTTTTTTCAGTTGCCTCTCTCTCTTGTCTTTGTTGTTTATTGATAAGAAAACCCTAGAAAGAGTGTAATGGAGGAAAAAGTAAGCGAAAATTTAGGGATTTTTTGGGGGTTTTTTGTAGTAGAGGAAAGAGAAGATAGAAATCGTCGCGTCGGAGATCCGAGAGAAACTGTAAGAGAGAATTTTTCGGTTTTTTAGGGTTGAGGAGGGCAGAGAAAACTGCACCGCAACACCCGATTTGAGGAAAACTGTGAGCATTATATACATCGGCGATTTACACAGAAACCCTAAACTTCGTTTGTGACGAATTAATCACAGCCGTTCATTTGATCAATCAAAAGTTGAGGGCGGTTTCGTTTTGGACCCGGTTCAATATAGACCGGTTTAGGATTAATGGTAAGGATAAGGACCGGTTTTATTTTGCTTAGTGTACTTTGTTAAATCGGGCCACGTGCTTTGTAAAAGGAAGTGATTTCGGGCCACGTGCGCACGCAGTTCGAGGTGTTTTTGGATGCTTAG
Source organism: Solanum sejunctum (assembly GCA_025642045.1). Taxonomy (NCBI): domain Eukaryota; kingdom Viridiplantae; phylum Streptophyta; class Magnoliopsida; order Solanales; family Solanaceae; genus Solanum; species Solanum sejunctum. Next base: position 19,741,155 of record JAOTQJ010000011.1, on the reverse strand, counting down.
TAATCTTGCTAAATAGATTTATATTACGTGGCTAAAGTTAATCATGCTTTACAGCTTGTTTAGGATTAAATTATGACGTATGTTTTGTAACGTAAATTTTATAATAATTAAATAAAATATTTCAATAGAAAATATTATTTTTTATTATAATATAATGTCATATGTTAAAAAATGTAGGAGAATAAACATGTAAATATTAATTGAAAAATACAAGATAGAATTAATTAACGTAAAAAGATAGGTGAAGAAAATTAGATAGTTTGATTCGGGAATGATAGAATTTATGTAAATCTTATTATTATCTTATTAAGAAATGATAGCTTAGTCGTTATTAATAACTTAGCTTTTGCCTTTATCATCTTATAGACTTTCTTAAGAATACGCTTCTCTTTCTCATTTGCGCAGTTGACCAACTCTGCGTAAGAAAGTCATGATACAATTAGGAATGGTCATGCTATATTTTATTTAGTATTTTTAAAATTTAATTTCGATATGATCGATAGTCAAAAGTAGATATGCGAAAAAATTATAATTATTTTTATTGAAGAAAATTTATTTTGGCTAGATGTATTTATAATTTATCTAACACTTAACGTGTTAGTTTTTAGAGAAATCACGTACAGAAGTTGGATCTTCACTCACAAGTTGTAACATTATGAATTTGTTTACATAAGACATTCGACTCACTTGTTAGTGTTATTCATATATATGGTAAATAATTTATTAGGGGTGTATTCCAGTATCTAAATTGATATTTCAAAAGTTTAATTTTGATAATTGATAAATTAAACATAAATATAAAATACTAAACTTTCAAAATTCATCTACTACGACAAACAAACTTTGTATCATAAATGTTTATTAAATTCAATAATTCAGTAATTTATATTCACTTTTAGATGTGGTCACTTCAAATTGAATGTTACATTAAATGAAATTTTTTTACAAATATAATTTTTTTTTTTGGGGGGGGGGGGGAATTAAAAAATATTATATTTAAAGGGAAAAAGGTCAAAATTATTTCTAACGTATTAGAAATAACTCAAAAAATCATCGAATGAATTAAACTTGTCTAACTTTCCACCTATACCGATAAAGACGTCCTTGACACATTACAAACAACTCAAAAATATTTTCCTTCCGTTATCCCTTCGTTATCAACATAATAGTAGGATATTTAGTCAAATTTTAATTAAACACGTGATATTTATTTATTCATTCATTAAAAATACAACTACAATCTAAACTGAATCTATTTATGTTTCAGCCTAACATAAAAATCATTTCAAATTAAAATAGCCAGATCTACCAAAATACTTTTTGTTAAACCGATTTCAAAAGTAATAACTTATACTTCATGTCAATCGTATAAAGTGAATTGTCGAATTTATTTTTAAAATTTATAATATATGAATTGTTCAAAATTCAAGAAAATTATCTAAACTTTTTTTATATTTAACTTTTAATTAATGAAATTCTTAATTACTTTATATTTTTCAATTGAATACTTCGATAATGATTAAAAATATGATAATAAAAAATACATTTTAATTTATGCTTAACGTGTTCTAATATTATACACACAATTTAATATAAAAGTTGTTGTACCCATTACTGACACATTGCTTTCATCCTTAACTATCAATTGAATGTTAATTATATTTCGTAATTATAGTGTAGCAATGTTTGTATATTATAATATTTATATATATTTATATAATTTGCTACATAATTTATAATTTTTATATAGTATTTTTATATTTTGTTATACAATTTGTGTATAACGTCTGTATGATTCTCTATACAATTCACAAGTGCACAACTTTTATAAAGTCGCGCATATTATTTGTATAAATCATGCGAATTATACAAACTCAAATTATAATTACAAATAGATGTTTGTCGTGAGCCGTAACGAATTCAAACTATAGCTATGTTAGCTAATTAAGTGGTATATGTTTGCTTATCCATGTAATTTTTTCTATTATTATTGCTCCACTATTTTTTCAAAAAATCTTAATTAATATCAAATAAAAAATTTAAATGACCACTAAGAATTCGTTTAAGCTTTTGGCGATATGATTATTACTTTTTTTTTTATATATACTATAGTGTTAATAACAGGTTACAAATTAAATGATGACACTCAAAGGATCCATTTGTGCAAATATGTCCTCGTTTGAAAGCCCAAGAGCTCAAGCCCATATTATTGTATTTGTAAATGAGAGCCCACATTCAATTCCAATAATTTGGGCCTATTGGCATTTGAAGGGCCTCTTGCTAAAACATTTGTATGGACTACTAGGGCTTGTTTGGTTAGGGAAAAAGTCATCGCAGGATTAATTATTTCAAGATTAGTTAATCGTAATAGTATTATTATTATTCCATTCTTAATGTGGATAAAAATAACATTTAAATCCAAAAATAACTAATTCCTTGATTTTATCCCAACAAAACCTGAGTCAAACTCATCGTAAAATTAATCTCAGAATTAATTATCT
>JAOTQJ010000011.1:19713624-19727474 GCA_025642045.1 Solanum sejunctum | reverse complement strand
ATAGATCTAAAATTAATTGAATATCTTTTATCTTGTCAAAGTATATAAAGTTGACTTTAATAACAACATACTCAGCTGGATGTATATATAATTGAGGTGTAAAGCAATCCTCCATGTATTTAAGATTTGAACTTGAAAACTAAGTTGAACTTTGATGGTATAATATTTTACCAAGAGTTGTTCAGAGTTAAACACTCAAAGGTGAGAGTTTTTAGAAAGTATTGTTTATAATAAGTTAAATTATAAAAATAGCATAAAAAATATTTACAATAAGTCAAATCAAATAAATAAATTAAAGTTTTTGAGGATCTGAATCTCTATTCTAAAAAATTTCTCCTAATTAATTTTTTTTTCAAAGATATGTAGAATATAAACATGACAGATAATTTAATTTGAGAAGAAAGAAGTTCGTCTATCCATGTATGATACATTCGTTAGTAAAAGAGAATTATATAATAATGGTGAAAAACTTTAACCAACACAACTTGATAATGATGGCAAAGCTCACTAATTGATGTTAATAGAATATATACCATATCTAATTTACAAGTAGATAAAGGGTAAGCCTGAGGCTATAAAGCTCCTGTGCAGGATCCGAGAAAGGGCCCGACTGCAATGTATAAACTTAAAATGTATACTTCAACTACAAAAAGAACAGTCAAACATTTGTATACTTCAATTCATTAAGCTTGTTGTATGGCTGAATATTTGTGTACTAACCAATTGATTAAATGAACCAGGGAGTTGTTGGGCATTCTCTGCCATTGCTTCCATTGAATCAATAAATGCGATAGTAACCGGGGATTTGATATCACTATCAGAGCAAGAGCTGATTGATTGTGATAAGTCGTACAATGATGGTTGCAATGGTGGTCTTATGGACTATGCCTTTGAATTCGTCATCAAGAATGGAGGAATTGACTCGGAAGAAGACTACCCTTATCAAGAACGCGATGGCATTTGTGACCAAAACAGGGTCAGTATAACATTCTTGATTTCAATTGCACTCTTGAAATGAACTAAATACAAGTATAACATATTGTTTGTTTTGTTGCAATGATATTGAAGATTTATTTTAAAAAAAACTATTGTGAATGCAGAAAAATGCCAAGGTTGTTAAAATAGATAATTATGAAAAAGTTCCTGCTTATAATGAAAAGGCGCTGCTAAAGGCTGTTGCAAAGCAACCTGTGAGCATTGCCATTGAAGCTGGTGGCAGAGATTTCCAGCATTACAAATCGGTAATGTTTTTATTCTAACATTGGCTCCTAAACAAACTACTATTATGTCTCAACTAACATCTTTCCAGTGGATATTGCCTTTTGATCAAAGACGTGTAGTACCAAAGAATGTAACGTAAAGACATTATTTTAGTTTGAGAACTATGATATAACAATGATCACAGCTAACTATTCACGCGATTAACTTTTGTTTGTAATTTCAGGGTATCTTTACTGGAAGATGTGGTACTGCAGTGGACCATGGTGTAGTTGCTGTTGGGTATGGTACTGAGAATGGTATGGATTATTGGATTGTGAGGAACTCATGGGGTGCTAACTGGGGAGAGAGTGGCTACCTTAGAATGCAACGTAACGTTGCCAGCTCTAGTGGCTTATGTGGTTTAGCCATAGAGCCTTCATATGCAGTCAAGACCGGACCAAATCCTCCTAAGCCTGCTCCATCTCCTCCATCTCCAGTCAAGCCACCTTCAACCTGTGATGATTATTATCAATGTCCTGTGGGTGACACTTGCTGCTGTATCCTTGAGTTCCGTAACTCTTGCCTCTCCTGGGGATGCTGCCCACTCGAAGGAGCCACTTGCTGTGAAGACCACTACAGTTGCTGCCCACACAACTACCCTGTCTGCAACATTTATGCAGGCACCTGCTCAATTGTAAGTAATTTGAACTTGTCATTCATATAGTAACCGGCTGTAGCATGTTACTAACCGTCTTTGTTTCTGTACTGACGCGATTGCTTTTCTTGATACAGAGCAAGGGCAATCCACTGGGAGTGAAGGCAATAAAGCGCACTCTTGCCAAACCAATCCATGCCATCGGAAATGAAGGAAAGAAGAGCAGTTCTTGAATTCTACAAGCACCAATACTGTGGAATGAGGTGAAAGAGCACTTCTTGAATACTGATGCTTCACTTGAAGACCTCAATTGGTACATTGATTATGAGACCTCATACAAACAGATTAATGTATTATCAAGATTAAATGATTTGTATATATTGTTTCTTTACTGAAGAAGGAATATTTTCCCACTTTGTCTAATTATCTAGTCTTTGTTTCTTATTATGATGACTCCAAGTAAATTGCCTTTCATGAGGCTTTTTATTCTCCATTTGTACTTGGTTTCAACCCTAATATAAAAGACCATCTCTTGTATCTTTCATTTACCTCATTTGTTGTCCATTATGTTTTACCATTTATGGGAATCTTGCTTACTAGTTTGAAGTTATATATATATTTCTGTATATTTTCTTATAAACAATAAAAATCTTATAATCTGTGAAATTTTTTAAACCGTATTTACAATTCTTATACAATTTTATTGAACGAACAAATGATAATTCATAAACAATATATTGAAATATCCTAAGATGTCAAATTAATAATCACATATCTCATATTACTTTTATGCACAAATATTTATGATTATATGTTATGACAAACTTTCAAATATGAATAATTTCACAAAGATTCAATGGTCCAATAAATCATCGACATTATTAACTATATATTATTTGATAAAATGCTCTTAGATGATATTATAATGACCTGGTACAATATTGTCCGCTCTTGGGCCTCACCCATAACGGATTTGTTTCATTGGGTTCATCCCAAAAAGTGTCTCACAGTATATACTTAACATCTTTCTTGTGTTTTGCCAATATGAACTTCTCATTTCAAGATGAATTGTTACGGATACAAACAATATCTTCTTGTGGAACATGAGTTGTTTCTTTTGCAAAATTAATTTTTTCTTTTGTAAAATATAAATTTATGGATCAAGTTTTATATTTTTTTAAAAATCCAAATCACAATTTCGAGTGATTGGAAACGTGATAGGAAGTTTAAAAGCATATGTCCAACCAATAAAGCTTCTCTAGAACTTGACTTTAAGATTTAACTGTGTCTCAAACGTAAATTGTTTCAAGTGAACAATATATTAAAAGATTCGAAATATGAAGAGGAATATCTAAAATTTGGAAAACATTTAGAGGAGATTTTGAATTGGCTATAATGAAAAACTCCCTAGCCATCAAAGCTTCTTCAAAGCGTGATTTAAAATTCGATGTTCCGCAATTGATTATTATAGTTAGTTTTATATTTAAAGACTTGAAATATTGATAGGAGCTTATATATAAATCTTGGAATTGTTTAAAAGAGATTTGAGTTGGTCCGAAATTCCGAATTGAAAAAAGAAAACTAACTCATTGAGGAAGACGAATTATTGCATGTATATATATATATTTATATACATAAACGTACATGATACATACATAGTTATACATTCCATCTAGGTTATATGCTAACCATACACATCTAGTAAATGGTATAGTCATCACCATGAGATATGTTTGAAATATTTGAGATCTTTCACCCTCAATTAGGTTTTCAGATTGAAGCCTTGTCATTAAAAAAAAAAATTTTGAATAACTGTTCCAAACAATAAGTCTTTCAAAATTTAGTTACACTCTAATACGGATTTTGAGCATTGAGTGAGAATCCAAAAAAGAAAATATATTCATGAAAACAGTCTCGGCAAGGCTATACTCTACCATTAAGCTATTTTTGCTATATCGTACCAAATAAAAGGGTGTCACATAAAATAGAAGTGAGCAGTACAATTTTTTCCCTTGAATTTGTATAAATGCAATTAATAAAAAATAAAATGAAATTGTGGGTACCACAAATTGCTACAACCTACAAGGCTGCCACCTAAGTATAACCTTCATTTACAATTCTTCTTGAAATTCGTACCTTTCTAAAGAATTAAATCCCAAAAATACCATAAAAATTTGTCCCAAAAAAAGCTCAAATAATTGTCTGAGCAATTTTCTGTACATTAGGGCACAACCCAAAAGAGTTCTTGATCCATCAATTGATAGATCAAAAATGGTGGAACTAAAGTTTCTTGGTATGGACTTTGGTTGTGCACTTGGATCTCTAAGCAATGGTCAATTCCCAGAAAAAGATTGTTTGCTTCCCTTAATTTCAAAGCTTTTGGGTTATGCAATTGTTGCTGCCTCCACCACTGTTAAACTCCCTCAGGTTATTTCCCTAACCCTTGTAAAAAAATTGAGTCTTTTTATGTATTAATTCATAATTGTGTATTGTTGTGATAGTAGTATTGAATTAGCTCCATTTTGGATCCATTTAAGTAATGGGTGTTTCTTAATCACTATGGGTTTCATAAAGGCAAGGTAAGACTGCCTACAACATAGCAGTAACTTTAGTACATCGAGCATGCCCCTTTTTTCAGTTTCATGTTGTAGTCCTCTGGTTAAAAATACTAGCCCATCTGTCCTAGCTTTGGAAGTTAGAGTTATTTGGTACATGTCGCTGATGTGAGATGACAGATATGGTGCGTAATTAGTTGAGGTACGGAAAAGCTGGTTGTAACACCATGGTTTTACAAAAGGAGGAGTCTTTATGTGTTAATTGAGTGATTTCTGATTGTAGTAATGAATTACCTCAATTTTGGATCAGTTAAATAATGGGTTTTTAATTAGATAGAGTATAAATTTGTACTTTCATGTTATAGTTCTTTGGTTAAAAATACTAGCCCATCTGTCCTAGCTTTGTCAAACAGAGTTATTTGGTACATGTTGCTAATGTGAGATGACAGATATCCCGTGTAATTAGTCGAAGTGTGGAAAAGCTGGTCCTGATACCATGGTTATACAAAAGGAGGAGTGTTTAGGTATTAATTGAGTGATTTCTGATTGTAGTATTGCATTACCTCAAGTTTGGATCAGTTAAATAATGGGTTTTTAATTGGATATAGAGTATAAATTTGTACTTTCATGTTATAGACACTTGGTTAATCTTCCTCGGGTAATTTCTCGTAAGCCAGGTAAAAATGGAGTCTTGATGTGTTAATCGAGTGTTGTTGTGACAGTACTATTGAATTAGCTAAAGTTTGGATCCAGTTAAATTATGGATCTATCTTGGATACTATAGATTGATAATCAAATGTATAAACTTTTTCTTTTATGGTATAGTGCATTGGTTAGGCTTCCCAAGGCTATTTTCATTAAGCCCGGTGAAACTCGAGTCTTTATGTATTAATTGAGTCTTATTGTGGTGATGGTATTGAATTAGCTCAGTTTCGGGATCCAGTTAAGTAACAACGACGACAACATACCCAATATAATCTCACAAGTGCGGCCAAGGGAGGGTAACAATAACAATCTCACAAATGGGGTCTAGGGAGTGTAGGTTATACGTAGACCTTAGCGCTATCTTTGTGGTATAGACAGATTGTTTCCGATATACCCTCGGCTCAAAAGAAATGTTTTTGAATCAGGTTGCAAGAATAATACGACCCTCGGATCCAGTTAAGTAATGAGTGTTTATTAATTACTATGGGTTTTTAAAGCAAATAGATACACTCTTACTTTCATGTTAAGTGCTTTGGTTGAACTTGCTAAGTCTATTTCTCTTAAGCCCTTCAAAGGTCCCGTCTTTGTGTATTAATTTAGTGTTGTTAAGTAATGGGGGTTTCTTACTTACCCTGGGTTTTTAACCAGATAGTTGATAAACTTTTATAGTCATGTTATAGTCCGTTGACTAAACTTCCTCAGATTATTTACCTTAATCCCTTCAAGAATCTAGTCTTTTTAATTTTATTGAGTCCTATTGTGACAGATTATTGAATGTGCTTAAATTTAGATCCAAAAACGTTGTGGGTGGTTTGTTAATTCTCTGTATTGATAACCTCTGTATACACTTTTACAGTCATGTAACTTGGTCGTTCAACGCAATTGCACCTCTTAGCCCGTTCATCAAATTAATAAATCAATTACATTTCTATCCAGAAAATAATTAGGGCGGCTTTATGAACCTTCTGTGCCGTTCATTCTATTTAAGTTTATTCTATTCCATTATTAGATAAATTTTCTCTAGAATTGAATATTACATGGCCCGTTCCTCACGTGCTAAAAAGAATTTTCTTGCGACCCCTTTTGCATTTCTATGAAGTCTGATGTTTCATCCACTGACTTTTTATGGTGACAGTCTCTTTCCTCCTTTCCGTATCGTTCTTTGGCTTTGGGTGGGTATTTGGAAAAAGAAGTTGTTTAGGTTGTATTATTTTGTTTGTGCATTGTCTATAGTGATGTTGTTTTTAGTATTGAAATAGTAATTATGACCTGAATAATAATTATTTACTTGATCGATTGGTTCACTGATTGAACAAGTGCATGCCTTATTGTTTTCTGTTCCTCTTGCAGATACTTAAGATTTTGCAGCACAAAAGTGTTAGAGGGCTTAGTGTTGTGGCCTTCGAACTCGAACTGATTGGTTATACCATTGCTTTGGCATATTGTCTTCACAAAGGACTTCCGTTTTCAGCTTTTGGCGAGTACCTTTTTCTTTTGATCCAAGGTACATTTGACATGCCAATAACATTAACTAAATTCTTTAGTTCCTTTTGCCTATCTTGAAAAATTAGGGCTTTGTAGCTTCTCAAATCTTTATCTTCGGAGGTGGTTGTTTTTATTCATTAGACATTGCTTTCTGTTCTTCAATTTCATTGAGCAGATGGTACATGTCAGAGCCTTTAGTTAATGCTTGTATTGCAATTTCTCATTCTCGTATCTGCTATGCTATTCTGGTTAATGAATAATGCTTTACCTTCAGTCATTGGCAGTTGAAATTTCATTTCCGTACTTTCACGTGACTGGCTCAGTTTCTCTAACATCTTATGTTTTTTTCTTGTTGCAGCTATAATTTTGGTTGGAATTATCTACTATTTTTCTCAACCGTTGGGAATGAAGACGGGGATGAAAGGATTACTGTATCCTAATTCCAACCTGCTCCATTTTTATGATAGATATTTCCATGTACATGCACATGCACAAAATATAATTAAGCCATTTATTTAAGACAACTCATGTTTATCAGTGTCGTTCCTTCCATGAAATTAGAACCTGCAGTTCCTCCTTATTTGGTAAACAGATACTGTGCTGTAGCCCCCACTATTTTGGCAGGTCAAATTGATCCCGTTCTTTTCGAGGCTCTATATGTAAGTTATAGGCTTTAACTTTGATCTGTTTTCCTAGCTCTGATTGTTTTGTGGGATAAAGCATTGCAAAAAGTTTAGGGAATTGAAATGAATACTTTACCATTGCTCATGCTTGTCCGGAAATTATGATAAAATAGAGAAGTGATTGGGAGAATGCATTATAATAAAATAGAGACGTGATTGGGAGAATGCATGACAAGTACCTTCTGCGTAGAAGCTCTTATGAATTATTTATACTATATATACATAATATTTCAGTTATGGGCTAATTTATATGATGCTATTTTTTAACATTCTAACACTTTAAGTCACCTTAAGTTCGCAAATTGGTGCTGAAGATAACACTTGAAACGACTGGTGCTGGTTAATTACTCTACTCACGGTGCAACCATTGCTGGAATAGTTACAACAGCAATAACATACCTAGTGTAATTCCACAAAGTGGGGTTTGGAAAGAGTAGAATGCACGCAGATCTTACTTCTACGTCAAAGGTAGAGAGGCTATTTCTGGTAGATCCTCGGCTCAAGAAAAAAATATTCCAACGCTGTTGAGAGTACGGAATAATAGAAGTACAAGAAATAGAATATGGGTTCAAGATAACAGATAGTAATAGGACAATAACTATAACAAAATCATATGATAGTCGAAGTAAAAGATAACAAATGATAACAAAAACAGAAGGTCCCGAAACTATACGAGCAATTCTACAACTCTCTGGATAGTTACTTATCAGAAATAGTTTAGGGGGATTTTGTGGCTTTTCCTAAGTGATGATGTCGTCTGATGTTGGATAATATATCGATGTTATGGGTGGATATAGTCCTTTATACCTTGAATCGAAGAAGATGACCCTGCAAAGATCTCTTATGTGTTGTTTCATCTCTCTTATCTGTACGAATAAATCTCTTGTACAAAAGACATACAACTAAAATAAATTTGTAAAGGCTACAAAACCAATTGACCCCTAATATATCTAATCTAACCGTCTTAACTAAATTAAATTGTTTCAGGCTTCCCAACATGCAATCTTTCTTTTTGCAAGGGTTCCGCAGATATGGAAGAACTTTAAGGTACACATCTATGCCATGATGATTCTCATTTTCATGGTGCTGTTGGTATATGCCGTGTTTCCACTTTATTTTATACCTTTTTCCTACTATATTTATTTATGCAGAGCAAAAGTACAGGTGAACTGAGCTTTTTGACCTTCTTCATGAACTTCGCCGGCTCCATGGGTAAGTTAACTCTGACTACTAACTTTTGCCTGCAGATTCTCCGATACCAAAATGGAGTTCTCATATCTGTTATCTCTATATGTTGCAGTTAGAGTTTTCACCAGCCTCCAGGAAAAAGCTCCCATGAGTGGTAAACTCTCTTACTTTGTTTGATCTGTACCTTTATATGATTTTTCAGACTCCTGAAATTTGGAAGCATCAGTACCTTATTTCGTTTCAAACTTATAAGCTGAAACATTCTTTGTCCTCACCTAGTTTTGTCAAATTTGTGTAATGATTAGTATTCTTATTGGTTTCATGAAAGTTATGTTACCCACGGTGTAACTGCATCTTCGGTTCTTGTTGAATACGAGATTGGCTCAGTTTTCCAAATCAAAACATCTTTAATATATTTATAATTTTATTGATTGTCTTTAAGATGTTTCCGAGAAAAACGGAAAGAAATACATTCCCTTTTTATTTCCCTCTTACAGGTATGGCTCATAGCATCCCCTCGGGCTAACAAGTTACAATTATCGTTCACCATCAGTTTACCATACTATAAATTAGCCACCATCCCTACCGTGGACCTCAACGTCAATGTTTTCCTCTTCTATTGTTTGCCATCATTCAATTTCTTAGTAGGACTATCTATAAATGATTTTCATATTTGATAGTAGACCATGAACATTTGAAATGCCTGAAAAATATTCTTCTTTGGCGAAGATTTCTGCATTAGAAAGGATATCTATAGTTTTTAATTCAGTATGAACTCTATCATTTGGTGTAATTTCAGTTTTACATCTATCTTTGTGTGCTCGTCGTAATTTTACCACTCCAGCCCTTTTAACGCTCCAGCTTTTCTTGATTTATTTGCAGTTGCCTTAGGATCTGCGCTCGGTGTACTGATGAATGGTACCATCTTGAGTCAAATTATCATATATCAAAAGCCAGCACCTCAGAAACAGAAGAAGAAAGATTAGAAGTTTCGTGCTGCGCCTGGAGCTCACTGTCATGATCGTCGAGCACAAAGAAGAACGTGGATAATTCATCCATACACTATACGTTGAAAATCTGTCATAGTTTTTTTCGCTTATTCCAAATTTTAGATTGATCCATCAGTTCCAGAATTTTTCATTTTTAACATTTACCATAGTCTCAGTATGGTCTCTTTTTACATAAAGAATGCTAACACCGGTGTAACAATTTCTTTTGTTTCCATCTCTGATAGTTCTTGCAAAGAATTTGGTAAAATGTGCTCATAGGGGACATCTTGTGTTGAAGTTATCAATATTATTTTTCTAGTGATCAGCTGCTAGTAGTATCTTCTGCTTTTGATACTTGATATTTTTGAGGTGAGGGTTTTTCGGAAATAACCTTTCTATTTCTATAAGGTAGTGGTGAGGTATGTCTACATTTTACCCTCCTTAGACTTGACATTCTTCTGGGTATGTTATTGTTATAGTAGTCGTCGGCTGCTCTTATATGGTTATGCATCAATTGGGGGTATGAATTGTCTCCTTAAATTTTTTTTTTAACGATGGTGGAGTTTGGACTAGTTTGTGCATGCTTTTAACTATTCTACTCATTGTTCTGCTGTCTCTCGCCAATACGAGTACATCGTAACTCTGGCACCACGACTATCCATTGGGTATTTGTTATTTACATCAGCACAAGTATCAGATAACTCTTCGAACTTTGGGTATGTTCTCACAATTGAAACTAAATGTGGTGGTTGAGTTTGCCAGTACCTTTAGTCAATGTAGTGGCTAGGATATTAGTTTACCTGCATATCATATTTGTTTACTTGGTGGAAAGCAGGAAAAGGACTGAAGTAAATATATACATATATCAATGGACTGTTGAGTAATTGAGATATTTAAGGTAAAAAAATAATAATAATAATACTTTGTGCAAATAAAGAGTTTTAAGTTTTATGCACTGATAAAGTAAATAGGTTTTATATTGTCATTTAACATGCTATAACAAATTAATTGCCATTTAGTATTGAAATTACCCACAATTACCTTTTAAATGACCTGATGTCGTAAAAGGCGTATTCTTATAATTTTTATTTTTGGTATCTATGATCATCTATTTTTTACTGTGTTTTGGTTATCACAATATTTTGTTGTTCTTGTTCCTTTTTTTTAGGTCTTACACTATTTTTCCTAATAGTTTCTATGTTTACTTCTTTGAACTTGGATTTGCTGCATTTGAGTCGACAACGGATTTGTGAGGTCTACATACACTCTACACTTTTCATAACTCACTTGTGAGACTTTACTGAGTATGTTGTCGTCGTTGTATATATAGTAGAAATTGGATCTTTTTATTGATTTTTTCATGTGTTTACTTCTTCATCATTTTAGATAAAATTCTGACTCTGCTACTACTAATTAAAACAACAACATTACCCAATGCCTCAAAGGCTCCCGTCCATTGCGAGATAAGGAGAGGTTGGATGTACACAGCCTGACCCCAAATGTCAATCTATGATCTTATGAGATCCATTTACTTTTGAATCGATCAGTCATACATGATGGTAGTGTATAGTCATGATAGCCAACAAGCTCATGCTCACTTGTGTTTTATATGATGCTCTAAATTTTCAAAAGATGTTATACCTTTTATTTACCTTGACTATGAACCTAGAATTAATGCACCAAATACATGTTGCAGTTTTGTTCTTTTGTGGACTTTTATTTTCCAAAAGTTGTTGATGTGGTGGATTCTATGATTACCCTCATGCATATTTTAAACTTGAAATTATGAGGACTTTGAGCCTATAGTTTCTTAATAATTAAGATTGACTGAACATAAAATTGCTCTTCACTGATTGACTATACTTGTTTTGATACCACACTTGTAAACGAATCAAGTGTTTGTTCTAAGACGTTCAAAACACGTCTGATCTATTAGATATATGAATTTAAATCATGCATTACAAGATTTTTTTATTTTTTTTCTCATATTCTGATGTGAAATTGGTCTAAAGTGTCATGTTTGTACTATTCTGAAAATACATCTATCAGATACATGAATTTGAGTCATGCATTTTAAGTTTTTTTTTTCTTTTTTCTTGAACTCTGATGTGAGATTCGTCTAAGGTGTCACGTTCATACTATTCTGAAAATACGTCTACTAGATACATAAATTTGAGTCATGTGTTATAAGACTTTTTTACTCTTTTTCTCATATTCTGATGTGAGATTCATCTAAGGAGTCATACCATACTATTCTTAAAACACGTCCACTAGAGACAGGAATTTGAGTCATGCGTTATAAGGCTTTTCTTACTTTTTTTTTTCCTCATATTCTGATGTTAGATTCGTCTAAGGTGTCATATTCATACTATTCGCAGTTGTCATTCCTTGCGGGAGATCCTTCTCTGTTGGATCTTTCGCCCTTATCCAACTTCTTAGAAGCTTGTAAGCCTAGAAATCAGTCTGTTCTGATTGATCCGTCTTTATTAACCCATTCTCTCTATTACGAACGTCACAAATTTAAGACCATAATTTTAAAAGCATTTATAGCCATACAAATGTAATGACATGCATATTTATGATTGACAGTAAGTTTCAAAACACATTTATTTTGCTGAAACTTTGGGCCTAATTAAATAATTTTGCATAAATTTTGCCTAACGGAGTTTATCTAAGATAAAAATATTCATATTTGACTACGTATTGTTTGGACATACAATTTCAAATTTGATACTTTTCACAAGACATCTAAGTTTCATGTTTATAAAAAAGAAAAATACTGAAATTCAAATTACATATTCAAATAAAATTCTAACATTTGTTATATCTTTGATCATTTATTTTTCTTTTCTCTTATTGGAGATTGAGCCTCTAAAGGATGGATTTAAAAAAGAAGCAAAAAGGAAAAGAAAAGAAAAGAAAGAAAGCAACTTATCATAGTAGAATTGGAGCTAGCTCCCAACACATTGATTTAGTTATTATCATCTTTGTTGACTCTAACACATATTATACACCAAGAAAAGGTGTGCTACAATGATTTTTATAAAGATCACAATTGTGTATGTGTATATGTATATATCAAGTTTCGTATTTGAGTTTTGAAATGAATATTTTTTTTTCTGAAAGATGTATTGTATCAATCTCGGATGGAGCCAAAGATTGACTATTTTTTGGCCTTGGAGTATAATGGAATAAAGCAAAATGACTCTTTAAACTATCTGCGCTTTTTTCATTTGTGAAGTAGCAGTTAGTCAATGCAACTTTTGACGCTCCTCATGGGTCATCTGGAAACAACCGCTTTATGTTTTTAAATGTAAGGGTTAGGCTGCGTACATCCGACCTCTCCTCACCCCGCAATGAGTGGGAGCCTTTTGAGACATTGGGGTATGTTGTTGTTGTTGTATTGTCTCTTTTAATGAATCTACTCTGAATAAATAGACAATATTGATTTAGCTATCATGTCTGTGTTGAATTTAAACATTATATTACTAAAATTTGTGGTAGAACAATTGAGTAAGAGATTCAGTTCAAGTTTTGAAAATGAAAAATATTTTGATAAAAAATGACTTGTCTTAATTTAATGTAGAATTTCTGGAAAAGACTTTTATATTAAATTGTCTATTAAAAACTATATTGGTGTAATTTTTACAAACAAAAATTCTTTTTTGGATATAAAGAAGAAATTCATCAAAAATATGTAAATATCTAATCTTCAACACAATAACTTGTTATATTCTAAAATTTTAAATTTATAATATCTAAATACATATGTTAGGCATGCAGAGGAACTTTTGGATGTTTCTATTTCTTTCTTTTCTTTTCTTTTCTATCTTTTCTTTTTATTTAATTTATGGCTTATCACACTTTAATCAATACATTTTGATAAAAAGAAGAGATTGGAAGGTATAAAGCGTCTTGAAAATATTGAGAAAAAAGCAATTACTTTAACACCTTTTTCTACTTTCTAATAATTTTTTTTAAAAAAAATAAAGAAGTCAGGAATGTGAGAATTAGCACTTAGGGATTAATCACTCATCTAAGTATTTAGAATTTAAAAGTGTGTTTGCTGTATAATTTTTTGAAAAAATTACATAAAATAAACCTAATGTGAAATTATTCATCCTTAATAAATTCAATTCAAACTATTTACCTTTTTACCTTATTTTTCTTTTTTTATTTTGTCCATAACATCATGCTGCCGTTAGCACCAGCATAAATACTATGAAATAATTCTTTGTGATAGTACTTCGATGGTATATATAGATATATACACTATACCGGTATCATATAGAATTAACTCAATCCTTTGTGATACTCTAGGGTATATGAATACTCAATTGGTATATATAGGATTATGTTTTTTCTTAAGAAATAAATAAGAAGCAAAGAA
>JAOTQJ010000011.1:19687345-19702279 GCA_025642045.1 Solanum sejunctum | reverse complement strand
AAAAATGTATATTTACAAAAGTAAATTAAAATATTAAAATGAAGAAGAAGAAAGTGTATGTTAATTTGAAAATAAATAGTATATATAGAGAGAAATGTAGCAGGGGAAAAAGTGTCAAATTGCTCATTTTTTTCGATTGAAATGGTAAAAAATAAGACTTTCATACGTACTCCGCGAGTGTACTGCACTCATTGCGCCACGTCAGCACCGTGTGTCTACTTGTTCTGGAATTGCCAAGTTGAGGGTCTTATTTATGCATTATGAAAGTTTAAGTTCCAACTTACAAAATGGTGTCAAGTTTAGAGTCCAATTTGGGGGTTATCCCTAGAAAAAATGGTAATTAACTCTTTACACTATTATGTGATTTATGTAAAACCTCCTAAAAATATATATGAAGAAGAATATATAAATGAAGGTTTGACAATATGAACAAAGAACATTGAATTGAAGGTTTGAAACATACATGACATTTTTTTAAAAATGATATCTATTTCCTTTTTTTTTTTTGCGAGATTGCTATGAGATCGTACACCGATAGTTCTAATAGATATGACAAGTTTATAAATTTATGAACTAAATAAATAATAAAAAAAATTCTATTGAAAAGCAATAACTTGAACTTGATTTTTTTAAGGAAAAAAGAATTTTTGGATAATGTTGTAAAGAAGGATATTTTGTAAAAAGTTACATTGGAAATATGAAAAAATTGGCTTTAAATAAAATTAGTGGTGACCAAACAATGTAGGACACACTCTTTTATTTAGATACTTGTATTAATTTAATTTAAACAAAATTTCAAGAAAACAATTATAAAAAAAGAACGGAAAAGAGAAGAGAAGAGATATTATTTCCTCCATCTACGCTTGATTAGACACATACCTTAAGAAATAATAAATTAAACAGTAATTTCATTATGTTTCGCACAATTATTAAAAGACATCTGACTCATTAAAAAATAAATAATAAGAATAAAATAGATATAAAATAATAAATTATTCCTCCCCTTCTTAAATTGGCCAAATAAAATATACTTGTTCTATTTCAAATTAAGTGAAATGTTAGGAAATCTTTGAGTTTTTCAAAATAAGTGAATTGTTCACTTTTTAAAGGATATGTTGAATTTTTTTTTTAATTTTATCCTTCATTATTTGACTTTCTAAAGTTGATTTCCAACACTTATCTTTTTGAAATTTCTTACTCCATTAAATAAGTGTTAAAGATAAAAATGGAAAAATATAATTAAATTTTGTCTTTATTTTTTTTCTTAATATATGTGATATTGTCATATAATTTACTTAATTTTAAACAAAGCGAGTATATCTCAAAAGTGAAACCCTTTTCTCATTTTTCAGAGTAAACATCAAGAAAATCACATTTATGTTCTCGGTCTCAAAATATTTATCATCTTTATTAAAAGTATTTATCTCAAAATTCTTGTAATTGTAGAAGTTCAAGAAAAATTTAATTATTTTTTCTTTATTTACCCATTATATTAATTATTCTTGAAGACTACAAATATATCAATAATGATTTACAAATAGAATAAATATAAATTGAAAAAAAATTTATATCTTATGACATAAATAAAAGTTAAAATTCTAGATCAAGTTCCACTTTCAGCAGAGAAGAAAAAATATCTATAAATGATCGAAGATAAGAATAAAAAATAAACCATAAGAAAGAGTTTATTTATGAACAAAAGAATAATTAAATACCCCTCCTAATATTTTTTTTACTTATGAACAAAAAATACGATAAATATTTTGAGATGAAGTATGACATAATTTACATTTTGGACACTATCACATTGGTTTTTACATTTTGAATAGTTCTAAAATATTTTTCTACCAATAGGCTATTGGTACAATTTCTACCCGGTGATGTTGTTGGGCCTCCGAGAAGAAGTGTGTGATTGGGCCAAGGGAAGTAACATGTAGATTTAATTAGAAAAAGTTACGCGATTAAGTAATACTAATTAATTAGTTAACATAATTATCATTTAAATTAATTTAATTTGTGCTAATTGGCAAATATTAACTGTAATTATAATTTGAGTTTTGTATAATTCGCGCGATTTATACAAACGTTATACAAAAATTGTGCGAGAATCAAATTATATATCAAAATATACAAACACTACGAATTGTATGACGAATTATACAAATGCGGTGCATGAATTGTATAGTAAAATATATAAATGCTATACAAAAACTATGAACTGTATAATGAATTATTGTTATTTAATATGCACCCAATTTTAAAAAAAAATTATTCACACTACCACCTAATTCGAGATAACTTTAGACATATTGTCTCTAATGTTTTATATGAGTTTTGCCATGGCTCAAAAGGATTTTGAAGGTTGCTTACAATGGTTTAGAACTTGAAAAGTTACTATGCATGAGTCGCTCTATCATCCGAGATTTTTAACTGGTATATATTTTCTCATCATAATATTTTACAAGTTATATCTAGTGCCCTTAAATAATTTATGTCTCATTATGCTTAAGTTTGATTTTAAAGGAAAAAAAATTAAAGACGAATTTATCTAAAAGTCAAAAATTAGAAATGAAGTATAAATAGTGAAATTAAATATATCACCAACATTCTCTAATGTACCAAAAATAATAACCCTTCAAAGTGAAGCAATGAGCCAGCAGCATAATTAAAAACCAAAACCAAAACAAAGTCTTGCACTTCACGGGTGTTCCTAAAAAGTACATAAAGCACATTAAAATCATATGATTTGTCCTGCCTACCTACCTACTTGTAGATTTTCGAAAATTCAATAATATCTTAATTTATGTGACATTTTACGTTTCTTGAATTTTACACATGCTCCTCACTTTACATATTAATCTATATACGGTATGCTGGTAACTAATGTTTCATCTCAAAATTATGTATGGTCATGATAATATTCGTTCGATATTTTGGGATCAAATCGATACTGAAAGGTTTCATATGGAGAATAAAGCGATTCCTAATTTGGAAAATATTCTATATTAGTCTCGCCAACTTTTAATTACCATATGATTCCATAGTTTGCTTTCAAACAATCCTATGCAGCCCTAAGTTTACCAATATGAAGTTACACTTCATTTTGAAAAAAATTTGTGAGTGCAAGTTTTATGGTCTCTTCCAAAAATAAGAATATGAGTTCAAAATCTACGTTCAAACACTAACTTAATTATCACATATTTTCTTTCCTATATAAACTTAAATACTCAACTACTAGTCTTATTTTCCTCCCATTCAATTTCATCCACCAACACCACTCCCAAGAAAAAGATGTTGTTGGCCTATATTTTCTTGATTCTTTTGTCACACCCCCTTAGTGTCATTCCAACATCAAATGACAACAAAAGTATATTCATTTTAGCAGGACAAAGCAACATGTCTGGCAGAGGAGGTGTAGTAAACAACATTTTTGATTGGTACATTCCACAAGAATGTCAGTCCAATTCATCAATCCTAAGACTAACAAAAGGACTTTCATGGGAAGTATCAAAAGAACCAATTCATCAAGACATTGATTTCTATGCAATTTGTGGGATTGGTCCTGGCATGTCATTTGCTAACTTTGTCCTAAAAAACCATCCAAAAATTGGTGTCATTGGTTTGGTGCCATGTGCTGTTGGTGCCACAAATATTAGCCAATGGTCCAAAGGTTCATTATATTATAATCAAATGGTGAATAGGACTAGGGTTGCGTTACAAGGGGGTGGGATGCTACAAGCCCTTCTTTGGTATCAAGGAGAGAGTGACACTCTCAACCTCAATGATGCCAATTTGTATAAATCAAGATTGGAGAAATTGTTCATAGATGTGCGCAATGACTTGGATGCACCTTCTCTACCTATTATTCAGGTAATTCAGATATCTTCTTTATATCATCGATGTATATAAAAGTTTGGTTTGGTTGCGTGACTTGCTTTACAACAAATAGGCCAACATGTGTGAAGTAGATCAAAAGGGACAATATATCTTTGGTTTTGGAAAATTGTTGGAATTTTCTTTTTTAAAACATAAAAAATATTAGTACATTTTGATTTGTAAAAATAAATAGGAAGACTTGTAAGAGATTATTGGTGTCCCAAATAGGATTTAATTATATGAGTAGGATCTATTTCATATACAACAACATTACCCCAAATGCCTCAAAGGCTTCCGTCCAATGCGGGGTAAGGGGGGTCGAATGTACGCAGTCTGACCCTTATGTTTAAAAACATAGCGCGACTATTTCCGAATGACCCATGATGAGCGTCGTAAGTTGACTAACCGCTATTTCACAATTGAAAGAAGCGCAGACAGTTTAAGAAGTTATTTTGCTTTATTCCATCATACCCAAAGTCAAAAAATAGTGAATGTTTGACTTCATTCGAGATTGATGGAAAAAAAAATCTTATTCATATATTATTAGAAATTTCATTACTTATGAGAATCTTTTAAATTAGGAAAAAAATCATTAAGATTTATTAAGACAAAGCAAATAACATATTATAAAATATCAAATTGTCACACACTAAGTACTGTATCACCTACCTATCTTACATCTTGTTTTATTTTGAGAGTGTTTAAGTTAGATATGCTAATAGAGTAATAATCTAAAATTAATTATAATGTTCGTATATACAGTCAAACCTTCCATAACAACGTTCTTGATTTCAAAAGAATTTATCTTTGATAGGGGTTGACTATTCTTAATATTTCTGAACAACATTGTGCATTTAAATAATATTTTTTTGACTGTTTAGGTAGATTAGTTTTTTTTAAAATGTAAAATCTAATTTTTCATTCCTTAGTATTGTAAAAAATAAAAAATTATTTAATATTTCTATGGAAGTAGAAATTTTAATTTCAAATCCTAAACTTTAATGATGAACATATACATTCAAACAATATTCTCTGTCATAATTAAAGTATCAAACTATTTTGTCAAAATCCTCAGACCTATTAATGAAATTTAAGAGATTCAATTTCTATAAAAAATGGCTAATTATATAGATGTTATAGAAGACTAATTTTACAAAGAACTCTAAAGATGGTTATTGGTGCTATAGGTAAGAAATCGTTATAGAGAAAGTAAAAAAAATATAACATAAAAAATTGATTTCGAAAAAATCAACTAAGAATGTCTTTATAAAGATGCTTGAAAATCCCCCGTTCTTCTAAAATTTGAAAATAAATGGGGTTATTTTGATTCATAAGAGCCAAGACAAGATCCTCATGGTAGGATGAGTCGATGTCGACTACGAAGATTTCTATAAAGGCTTTTATGTCCTCTATCTTGGGTGAATAGTGGAGAGTGAATAGTGGCAGTGATTTCAAGACATGTGTCGTGGTCTGAATCACCCACTTTTCAAGGCAGATTAATCTCAATCTCCAAATAGGAACAAATTCTATGAATCGTGATCTAGTTCAGATAGGAGACGTTTCTAGCATTGAAAATCTTTACTCTTATTGAATAATTCAAATAGCTCGTTGAAAATACTTATTCTTTTCAAGAATAGTCTCTCTTTATTGAAAAAAAGGGCCCAAAGGAGAGAGGATTGGCCATCCTTCTCATCCCCAGAAGGAAGTAGAGCGCAGTGAAAGAAGTTCATCGTTCAATCGAAGGGGACAGATTAGCAGCTTCAGGATAACTCAACCAATGAAAAAGAAGTAGGGTTCAGGCTAATCGATTCTCACTCAATTCAATAACATGTTCTAGGACATCTTTTTTCTAATAATACTGTTTGCATTTGACCAAGCTTTTTGGATGTTCCATGATTAAACCAACTAGCAACACTTTCGAGATTCCACCTTGAAGCTTATAGCATGTTCCAATATTAAATCTCTATTGAATATTTGACCAAGCTTTTTGGACGTTCCATGATTAAATCAACTAGCAACACTTTCGAGATGCCACCTTGAAGCTTATAGCATGTTCCAATATTAAATCTCTATTGAATATTTACCACGCTAGCAAGGCGCACGCTTATTCGAATCTTTCCTTATGTTTTGGGCTTTTTTTTTTTGGATCTGCAGGTGGCATTGACAACAACATTAGGGCCTTATATGGAGGAAATAAGAGAGGCCCAATTAGGAATTGACCTTTATAATGTCAAAACAGTTGATGCTAATGGGCTCAAAGTAGGCCCAGATTATGTTCATCTTAGTACTCCAGCAGAGGCCCAGATTGGGCAAATGTTGGCCCATGCATTTTTGGAGTTTGGTTCAGACACAGCCCATAATTCTTAGGAGGGATAATTTCACCTCTAAAAAAGGAACAAAAATCAGTATAATTTTTTTTTATATATATGTACAATTTTATTCAGAAGATTAGAGTTTGAATGTGCTTTGGGCCAGTTGATATACTTTTGGGAAAATTGTAATCTAATATGTGATAAATGATAATTTTTCTGGTTCAATTTGTGTGAAATTGTTCGTCGTACAAGATTAAAATACTTGATTATGAACTTGAGAATATTTTTTTAAAATTTTTTTAAACTACTACAAATACTCTTGAATATCTTCTTGAAAAATACTGAAAAATTATAGTTGTTTGACTATCCAAACAGTAACATTAAAGGGTGTGGCCTGATGTTCAAAATTTTCTTTAAGAGAGTTCAAAATTTTAAAAAGTAAACACACAAACTAATCAAAGAGAGTTCCGCATCTATTATATATACATATATATATGAAATTATTCATCAAGGGGGTTGATCAGAACCTTCTGAGTACTGTGTGGCTCCGCCATAGGCCTAATGTCAATGAAATTGTTGAGAATTATGAGGTCTAAAATTTGAATTTATGCCAAAACCAAAATATTTGGTGATTTCCTTCCATCACTCCTAACTTTGATAGAAAACAATACACTTATTGTGCTCGAAAGTGGGACACATCCCATGTGATAGAATATGTACAACGAAAGCGAGAATTAAATCTATTAACTTACATTTAAATTAGACAAACCATTAAATCTACAATTTTTTATTATAAATTCTAGTCCAAAAATGTATTAAGTTTTCTTCTTTTGTTACACATTTTTGGGTAAAATCTAGTAACTTGCACAACTCTTTCCCTCTAGAAAACCCAGTCATTTTTGGTCCAAGATGAGTTAATACTTTCCAAGATTATTGATTAATATGCATAGTAAGGACCACATATATAATTAGTGAGACTTTCAATTGAAGTATTAATCTTATACATTTATACTTAATTTATTTCATGTGATGTGTACAAAATTCATTTGTAGAGTTTTTACATGAAAATTTATAAATACGATAAAAGGGATATTATCAATTTCAAAGTCAAAACATGAATTCTATCAACTAATTATTGTTTTATAAATCCTACTCTCTCCATCTCATTTTATGTGACACCATTTGACTTGGCACAGTGTTTAAGAAAAAAAAGAAGACTTTTAAAACTTGTAGTATAAAATTATTTTTAGATATTTGTGTGATTGAGAATCATTTCATTAAGGGTAAAAAAAGAATTTTTAAAGGCAAAATTGTTTCTAATTTGAGTAAGATAACATTCTTTTTAAGACGGATAAAAAAGAAAAGGTTGTCACATAAAATGAGATAGAGGGAGTATTTGATATCATCCAACCTATCAGGGTAGAGTCTTATCATTTGATAAGTCAAGATAACAAGCAATCACATTTATTATAATAATTTATATCAAGATTAAAAGTATAGATACATTTCATAATTTAAAAAAGTTGTATTTTATGAATATTCAAAACATAATGAACTATTTCTACTCGATCTGTACAATACACACAAAATATATTAGCACAAAAAGTCAAAATTATACCATTCTCATAACCAAAATAATTTACATTGTACTAGAATCATAGCAATGACTTTACATTGTAATCAAATATTTTATTAAAATTAAATAAATAATTAATCTATAACAAATATTTTATCTAAATACAAGACTAATAAATAGTATTGATAAATATTATATCTAAGCAGATTAATATTTTAACAATATCCCACTAACACTTTTAACCATGATAATTATTAGAATATATTATATACATTATGTATGATTGTTGATATATAATTTAGTACAGTAAAAGTAATCGAGATATGCAAAAATTGACTTCACAATCATCAAAATTTAAAAAGTTTTCTAAATAACAATACCTTCAAATAAGATGGGACATAAGGAGTATATAGATAATTTATTCTTGAAAATATAGATAATTTTTTTTTAAAAAAAACAACAGCATAACTATTGAGTTATATAAATGTTTGAAATTGGATATTCTACTATTTTCTTTATGAATGCGTGTTAGATAAAATTAAACCTCGTTATAATAATCATTTATTATAATGATCATATGATTTTCTTTGAAACTGGCCTTTTATATTGTATTCATTTCTCTAAAATCACATTCTGTCTAAAACAATAATGACATCCATTATATGGATATACTTTTCGTAAAATTACCCTTCTATTAAACTATATTCAAATATTTGTAAACTAGTTTTTAAACGCTTAAAAATATTTAAAAATCAAATCTGATCCAATATTTTACATGGTCAAGTGTTAACTTAATTACCTAATGTTTACATGTTTATTATCTTCCTATACCTCTCTTTGCCAAAGCTTAAATACTCAACTCCAAGAAGTATCAGTTGCCTCTCATTCAATTTAATCCACTATAATCATCACCAAGAAAAAAAAATGTTTTTGCCCTAATTATGGAATGCAGCTACAGTTTGATTAAGTTTACTAGAATGTGTATAATTCGATTCCTAATTGCATAAATTTAGAATTTTTATACACTTATCCTAACTATTTGTATACAATTAGTTGATACATTTGATTTGTATAACATATGAAAAGTTCATAACAATTATACGATTTATTGATACATTTGATTCGTATAAGTTATGAAATATTCATGACTGTATATACAGAATTTGTATATATTTACCATGTTTGTACATTGCAAGCAAAATATACTAATGAAAATACTTATAGTAAACAAACTATAGCTATGGAGCGTAATTAGGCAAACTGTATTTCTTTTTACTACTTACAAACTTTATATCAGTACTTTTTTGAGTATATTTACATTGCTAACGAGGTGCTTGTTCGGATTTTCCTTCTGTTTTGGGCTTTGTTTGTGGATCCACAAGTGGCATTGGCAACAACACTTGGGCCTAACAAGAAGGAAATAAGAAAAGCCCAAATGGGGATTCACCTTAAAAATGTCAAAACAGTTGATGCTAATGGGCTCAAAGTAGGCCCAGATTATGTGCATCTTAGCACTCCAGTAGAGGCCCAGGTTGGGCAGATGTTGGCCCATGCATTTTTGGAGTTTGGTTCAGACACAGCCCATAATTATTAGTATAGATTTTTTTTTAATTGTAATTTTATCCAGAAGATTATTTTCTAAATGTAGTTTTAGAATAGCTGATATACAGTTGGTATACATGTTGGGACAGCTGATATACAGTTGGTATACATGTTGGGGAACTATATTCTAGTCTGTCATAATGAAAATATTTTTAAATGAGGTCTCTAGTACTATTGTTAAGGTGAAATTTTCAATTTTTTCTTTATTTGGTGGTTAAATTTTTCATGTTTGTAATATAAGTCTTTTATAAAATCAGAAAAATAATTTGTCTAATAAAAGAGGATTTTTCAAAAATAGCAAACATTTGAAATATAATAAGGTAAATAATAGCTAAAATAGTTATAGTTTGCTAAAATTACGATTAATAGCTACATATTATAGGAGAAAGGCGAGTGAGATCGGGAGAGGGAGGCGAGGCGCGAGCGAAATCGAAAGAGAGGCAAAATGCGTATGTATATTTGTCAAACTGTATGCGTATATCTGTATGTGTAACTACTATATATATTTGTATATCTGGAAAGCGAGATTAGGAATGATGAAAGAGACAATCGAGATTGAAAGAGGGTAGAAAGTGGAGAGAGATGAACTGTATATCTATCTATCTATCAAATAGTTATATATATGCATTTGGTATACATATGTATTTGTATATCTAACAAGAGATTGGAAAGAGAGAGAAGATAGGCAAGAGAGATGAAGAAAGGAGATAGAAAATAACAATAAGACCCTAACTATACCTATAAATTATATTTCAAGCTATACTGGTATAATGTAAATACATATAATATATTTGCATAATTACGTAATTTGTCCATAAATAGATCAATTTTATAATTCACATTAGTTCTATGCCGATTATCACCCTACCCCCAATTCAACCACCATCTCATCTACCTCCACCCTTGCTCACCCTTCCTATCTCTACCTTAGTAGTTGCCTTAATTATATTTAGTTGATGTTCGAAATAATAATTTTTATTTCTTTAATCATGAAATAAGTTGAAGATCACTTACTTTTCAAAAGTAAAAATATTGTTAAAAAAAAAATTTGCTCGCAGTAAATTCATCAATTGCAAAAAGACAAGGGGGCATTCCGAGAATCGAACTCGGGACCTCTCGCACCCAAAGCGAGAATCATACCACTAGACCAAATGCCCTTATACGTGCTGTGGTCTATTTTTTTATCATATTTAAAGTATATTATGAAATTTCACAATCCTTCAACCTCAAGTAATGATCAGACAATATAACATTGTTAATGTTAAAGTGCTTGTTAAACGTGATTAAGGTGCCCAATGAAGTAATGTACAACAAAATAATTGTGAGATTATAAAAGTGATAAATATTATTGACCTGTTTCCCTGTCTATCAACATCACCTAGAAAACAAAAATTCATTGAGCTTGAGAGTTTTAGTTGTAATAGTTTGAAGAACATTTATGCAAATTATCTGAAACTTTGGCTATGGTTATCTCTCATCTTCCTTGTCTATTCTAGTATCTCATTTCCTTCTAGTCACCTTTTTACTTTGTTATTCTGTTTCTTAGTTATGGTTGCTATCACTTTAATTTATTTTTTGAATTTTTAATTATAATTTGAGTTCAGTGATTATCATTATAATCTATATTTTTTAATTGATATTTTGTAGTACCCCAATAGGCTTTTCCTTTTATGTCTAGTATGCATCATATTCAAATTCTTGATTAACTCCATTGTCTCCGCTCAACAAAAGCAAGAAAAAATTAAAAAAAACATTGGGTTTTTGATTGTTTCTGGGTCTCAAATGATATACAACATAGTTGTATAGACTCTTAAGGATTTTGTTGTTAGTGTTTTCTAGACAAACTTTAAGGATTGTGTTAATATTTTCCCTTTCATTTTCAAGAAATTAGTCATGATAATTTCTTGTACCACTATTGCATTATCCTGGCTTGTCTAATTTTTAGATAACTTGATTGGCATGAGCCTATTATCAGCAGTGGCGAAACCAATATTTTTGTCAAGGGTGTTCATACTTTATGAATATGGATATATGATCTTTGTATTAAGTATGTTCAACAATTGATATATATCAAAATATCTATATTTAACTTATACATTTGAAAAAGTTTTCCGACGAAGAGTGTTCATCCGATCACCCTTAGATGAATGTAGCTCCGCACCTGCTATTATGTTGTTCATTATAGGCTTAAATCTATTTGAAAATATCTGGCTACTAATTTAAGTCTCCCTTTTTTAAGTATTGATTGCCATTTCTTATGATTTCTTCCCTGATTTTATGGAGAAGTATTTTTCTCTTTAGCTAAATTTTTGCAGTAGACAAACAATTAAAATAGAAATAATTAAATATAACTTATAACATGTAGGTGCATTTGGTGTAGATAAAGATTGTGTTACTAAAATAGAAAAGACGAAGCTTGAATGTTTACAAAATGAGTAATCAACAGCAGAAGTTATTCTACATCATGCATTATCTATTTTAATTTGTGTACGTACGTGTATATATAATATAAAAAGATATGACATACATGTGCAATATACGTGTAACAAAATTAATTAAATAATAAAAGCACATATCAAACTAAATATCTTGTATTTATTAATGTGATGTGAATATACTTGATGTTTTTTTCCCTAAAAATAATCATCATTCAAATATGAGTCCCATTAAAATATTTAGTTTGAATATTATTTTTGTTTATTTCCTAAAAATAAATGCTGGTCAAATTTTAATATTATTACAATTCTATTCACTCTCCAAACATTACTTAAAAGAAAGAAACT
Source organism: Solanum sejunctum (assembly GCA_025642045.1). Taxonomy (NCBI): domain Eukaryota; kingdom Viridiplantae; phylum Streptophyta; class Magnoliopsida; order Solanales; family Solanaceae; genus Solanum; species Solanum sejunctum. The sequence continues at coordinate 19,690,130 of JAOTQJ010000011.1, read as the reverse complement.
AATTAATTCTTGAGATTTTGCAAATATGATACATTATATTTAATAACCGTCTATTAACTTGGTACTCTTATTCCCTTTATCCCTACCCCCACAATATATATCCCACATTCCTATTCTCCATTTCAAGATATCTCATAAAGTCAAGTGAGTTTATTCTTATATTTAATAACGGTCTATTAAATTAGTACTCCTATTCCCTCTATCCCCACCCCCACTATACAGAACCGTCTCAACAAGTTTAGGGGTCTAAAGTCAAATTTCATAGAAAGGCTTCATGTATAAATTGAATAATTATAACATACTAAATATAATCCTACAAATTATAAGGTCTGGATTTCGGAAGTAGGATATACGCGAACATTATGAAGTCAAAATATAAACAAGAGATAAGTATACAAAATATATCTAAACTATATCACTTTTTCGAGTTTCACACCTAAAGTATTGAAAGTTTGAGAAACATACCTAAACTATCACTTATTAGTTTGAGAATATAAGTTAATGTTGTGTTGAATAAGTTAATGTAGCGATATTAAAGTTGTATTGATTAATTTTACTGACTGAAATTTGAAAAAGATACAAAAAAATAAATTTGATTTTTTTACAAATACATCTGAAGCTCAAGCCTTTTTGACTTCTGTTGTCCTCACATTTTTACAAGTGCAGAAAAAAAATCAATTTGATTAAAAGGTCTTTTTTTATTCTTTATCTTTAAGTCTCAGACTAATGATTTAAGTTAATGCTTTCTTTCTATGTATGTAAGGCTAAGTAAAATGTTTGATTGAGTTCATCTACGTGTCCTATTTTTAATTTAATAGAATTGAGGTTTAGATTGAGCTAGTAAGTTTATGAGCTCAATCCAACATTTTACTACTTAATTTAGCTTTCTTTTCTTACTCCGAAGATTTGAATAAAATGGTTAAAAAGTTGGTAGTTTTTAGCATCTAATATCTTTTGATGATCCCATTTGCAAGAAAAATCAAAAAGGAAAGATGAATGGGCAACCTACAAGATCCTTGGAGCAGCTATGAATAAGGAAGATAGGATAACAAGGCAGATTCTCAAAATCATCAAAATAAAAAAAAGGACCTTTTTTAATCAAATCTTTTTTTTTATTTTTCAATTTGCAAAAATGCGAGGGTAGCAGAAGTCAAAAAGGGTTACTTAGGCTTCAGATGATAATCTTTGTCAGGTAAAATCTTTTATAAGGATTCATGATTTTCATCGTTGGATTGGACTGGACATAGAATTACAACATAAACTATGAAAATTATAGATATCTATAAAAGATTTTACCAGAAAAAGACTATCATCTGAAGCCCAAGTAAGCCTTTTCGACTTCTATTGTCCTCACATTTTTACAAATGCAAAAAAGAATCGACCGATTAAAATATCTTTTTTTTTTTATTTTGATGATTTTCTTACATTCTCAGAAGGGTAAATTTTTGGCATTTTTTTATCAATTAACTTTCTTAAGCCTGTATAGTAGCCTAATAACCTCCCCATTTACGTATAACCCTCAGATATATCAAATTCTCACGAATAAAATTCTCTTATTAAAAAAAGAAAGTTAGTTAGAGTTCTTTATCTTCAAGTCTCAGACTAAGAATTTGAGTTAATGCTTTCCTTCCATGTATATAAGGCTAAGTAAAATGTTGGTTTGAGTTCGTCTACGTGCCCTATTTCTTTAATTAATAGAATTGAGTTTTAGGTTGAGTTACTAAGTTTATGAGTTAGTTATTACTTGAAGTAAACATTTATGCATTTCATCCCATGAACCTTAAGTGAATATTGCATTAAACTTCATATATTATGTTTGATTGATATTAAATGTATGAAATTAGGATATCTCGTATTAGAATAAGTCACATATGAATGTAGTTTGAGTAGTCATTGAAGGTCTTTTTTCAGTAATCAAATAAGAGTACTTTGAATATATATTAGTGTCTTGAAAATAGAATTTGTTCTTAAAAATAGGATTGAGTTGAAAGCATGATAAGTACTACTTAATTAGCACTCTCTCTTTTTATACTCCCAAGATTTGAATAAAATGGGTAAAAAGTTGATGTTTGTCAGCATCTAATATCTCTTGATGATCTCATTTGCAGGAAAAATGAAAAAGGAAAGATGAATGAGCAACCTACATGATCCTTGGAGCAGCTACGGAAAGGGAGATAGGATAATATGGAAGATCTCAAAATCATCAAAATTAAAAAACCTTTTTTAATCAAGTCATTTTTTTATTTTTGAATTTGCAAAAACGCGAGGGCAATAGAAGTCGAAAAGGGTTACTTGGGCTTCAGATGACAATCTTTGTCAGGTAAAATCTATTATAAAAAGATCCATAACTTTAATCGCTGGATTGGGCTAGACATAGAATTATAACATAAACTATGAATATTATGGATCTTTATAAAAGATTTTACCTGACGAAGACTATCATCTGAAGTCGAAGTAAGCCTTTTCGACTTCTGTTGTCCTCACATTTTTACAAATGAAAAAAAAATTGATTCGAGCAAAAGGTCTTTTTTTTTATTTTCATGATTTTCTTACATTCGCAGAGGATAGCTTTTGAAAATTTCCTATCAATTAACTTTCTTAAGCCTATTTTGTAGCTCAATAACCTCTCCATACATGTATAACCCTTAGATATATCAAATTCTCACGAATGAAATTCTCTAATGAAAAAAAAAAGTTAGTTAGAGTTTTTTATCTTCAAGTCTCAAACTAAGGATTTGAGTTAATGCTTTCCTTCCATGTATCTAAGGCTAAGTAAAATATTGGA
>JAOTQJ010000011.1:19676383-19687245 GCA_025642045.1 Solanum sejunctum | reverse complement strand
CATAAAACTTGAATAGTCATAAAACAAAGAGACTCTTGATTAGATATATGTATCTTGGACTAGGTTCATCCTCCTTTTATTTAATTTTTTGAGTCTTTCAATCTTCTTCAATGAATTTGGTTTAATTTTCAACAATTTATTGATTCAAAGTTTAGGAATCTCAGAAATGCAGATCCCTTTTTCTGTTAAATGAAAGATCTCCAAGGGCCAGTGGCACACCGCACCACCTCTCTACCCTATTCGATCCATTTAAAAATACCAAGCTTATGTCTGCGTTGTGGTTGAAACATGACGTACGTCTAATCAACACATCACGATTTGCGCTCTTACCACAGGACAATGTTGGATTTAAGTAATAAGGGTGAACTGGAAAATGAAGATGATGGGAAATGAAGATTGAAAGACAAAGGAAAATGTGGGGAGAACCAAGTAGAGTGGAAATAGAGAAAAAGAGTTTTCCATAAATTAGAAAACATTTCCTCTAACTCTTAAAGAGTCAAGTAAAGGGGACCCCTCGCGCCGCTGTAATCGTCACTCATACGGCTCAGCTTCGCAAAGGCAAATGATGTGATATTCTTTTATGAATTATTAATTAATTATTTAATTCATAAATTATGCATTAATTAAATTATGTTATAGATTATTTAATAATTAAGTTAATTTACGAAATTAGTTAGTTTAATCGACTTTTGATTTTTGCATGTAAAAATCATCAAAATAGTCACCTTCATTCCCAAGAGACTCCATACCTTTTTTAAACAAATGAGACTGTTTGGAATAGGTAAATTCTCACCCAACATTGCTTATAAATTGAGGGCATTTTGACATTTTTTAGACATTCAATTTTCTCTTCTTCTACATACATTTCTTGGGAAATCAACTTCGAGTCTGCGTGAATCTATTGCTGGTTCTTTGAGTTCACTGAAAACTACAAGAGTTTAAGGCACAACTATTTTTGTAGTTATTAATTTGTTTTATCTTGGGAGGAAATCATCCACAAATCTCAGGTACAGTGAGGGGATTAAATTCCTTAAGGAAACACAATGAATTGTGTGGACTCAGATACTGTTTTATATTTTTCGTTTTATATTCTATTTCTTGCATTGCTATTAAATAAAGGACTAGCGGACAGGAATTACCTTAACTGTGGTATCATCAGAGCATGAAGCCAGCAAGGAACTTGAAGGATCCCACTTGATAACATTGACTTCATTCTGCAATGGAGAAGTTAACAATACTTTAAAGAGTTTTCACCATGTTCCAATCAAGTTATCACTTTGTACGAACATTTTGAACAAAACATTTTTATCATAATGAGAAAGTAAAAGCATGATTATTGAGAATACATGACGTTCTCGTGTACTGTAAATCAGTGCCTAATTGTTTTATCGATCAAAATACATGATGCTGAGCCTTTGATCCAATTTAATGTTCTTGATAAAAAAAGTAACAACTCGACCACACCTGATGTCCTGAGAATGTTTTGACTGGTGTAGTCACCCCAACTTTACAAATGTATATCATTTTATCAATGGAGCTCGTCGCGAAAGAATCATAGTTTCGCCAAGCAACATCAAGCAATGGACCTGAATGGGGTTGTAAAGCAAAGTGAGAAAATATGCAAAACAAAATAAAAGCTATCCTTACCAAGATATGAGTTAAAAATGTTAAAGCAAAATTAAGCTAGAACAAGCGAAACAAAACACCTGAATGAAAATTAAATTGCTGCTTCGGTTCTCCAGACTTTACATTCCAAACAATGGCAGTTGTATCAATACTACCGCTGAGGAGATAATCACCTTTCTTGTTCCACTTCAAAGAGATGATTGGCTCTTCATGTTTGTTAAAAGTACTAACCAATTCCCCTGGATGAAAAGTCAGTTATAGAATATCGGCAAGAGAAAACAATTCAGGGTTACAACGGAATAACATGACAGTTGATGAAAAGTCTAAGGCAAAGAGTTTCAGTGTAAAATAATGAGAAGAACTCAACATTCTTGAAAAGAAAAATCTTTCCCAGTCTTGGAAAATTTTCTCTACAAAAAGAAGCCAAAGAAATATCTAGCAAACACATCTCTAGAACCATGCTTTTCCAATATACGTTCAATCTTCAAAACAAGTCTGGCTTTGCCATCACAAAACATGCCCCTTACCGGATCGGTTCCAGACTCTGGCTTGGCCATCGCAAAAACCTGTCGCAAGCAAGGTACCCTCACTCTGTAAAAGAAAAAATCGTAAGTGCAAGATCAAATAATAACAAAAAAATCAAGCAGTGGAAAACTCACATTCCATTCAAGTGATGTTACATCCTTGTTTTTCACAGTTGCTTGACTTTCCGGATGCTTCAAAACCAAAATATTTGGAGGCCTTCTTTGGATAGTAGAATTACATGGACCATCTCCAATAGTCCAAATTCTAGCAGTAGAGTCCGCCGATCTAATGTGATATTACACACGGTTAGCTATGAGAGACATAGTTCCTTAGACGAGTCTAAAAGTACTCTCAACCTTTTAAAAAAAACTTCTTCAAAGAATTTGACCATTTAGAATATATTGGAAAGTAGGGGTCTTGGGATTATAGATGCACCCCGTTAGTTAAAATAAGGACCAATTATCAGAAGACATAATCATGATCTCACTGACCAACATTCCTGCGGCAAGGTAGATGAAAGTGAACCTAACAAAGAAAATTACTCCGGTCGATAAGGACACATCAACAATTAGACTACTGGTATAAGCAGTTATACTTATCCTTTCACACATTGAAGAACTCATAGATTGCTGTTGCAAGAGAATAAGAAGCATAATATTCAAAGTCCCGCTGCTTATGATGATTATCTCCAAAATCATAAAATCATAAGAGAATTAGATATTAGTGCTAAAATTATTTTGATTGATGATTAAATCACAGGTACTGTATCAAAAAGGAAACATATCTATACAAGGACTAAATAACACACAGAGATTGGAAAACTCAAGTCTCAAAAGGAAAGGCGCATCATTACAAGATCAAAGCTTGGCACAAAAGGAAGGAGAAGATTTGCTACTGACTCAGCAAATCAGAGATTTTGACAGAAAATCTATACCAAGAATAGATCCCTTATCAATGGGAAGATCTAGTCTAATATTCAGAAAATCAGTCTTATCAACGGGAAGATTGTTTGATGAATCAATAAATCAATCAGAAGATCAGCACCAAGAAAAGAACAAAAATTGAAGACAATCACCACTGAAGATTCGGCTCAGAAGCTAAAATAAGTAAGAAGATCTGATCTAGTTGTGCCTGCCTAAAAGCCTTGCCTTATTCTTGGAAAGAGGATCCATCAAAGCCTCAATCTAAGGATCAATTCCCTTGGGATGCCATCTCTTCTATAAAAGGAGGCATCCAGGATATCTCAAGACTTATACAAACCTACTGCATTTCAAGTCATTCTTCAAAAGCTCTTCATTTTTAGAAAATCATTGCAATCTTTAGAGTAGTTACTGAGAAAAAGAGAGATAAAGAAGAAAAAATTGAGTTTAGATCTTAAGTTCTATTTCTTGTAACCATCACACCAGTAAAGGCTTGAAGAGATATCCCTTGCCGAAGGGGACTGGACCTAGGATTCGAATTAAATTCAAATCAGTATAAAAACATCTGGTGTTGAGTTTTATTTTACGTACTTTAATTTTCTGCTTAGTTACATATCTATTTTACTTTAGTCGACTATCTCACATACTAGTTGACTCTCTGAATACAGACTTAAGTTAAGAAAAAGGGAAGAAAATTTAATTTTCCCCCCCTTCTTGCACTTTCATTAGAAACAGAAGTATGAATATAAACATGAGTTGATTCATCGATGCGAGCAACAAAAGAAAGAAATGGTACTAAAGCTTACCCAGATGCAAGAAGTGATCCTTCTGGGCTCCAAGCACAGACAAAAACCTAACACAAATTTAGGAGCAAAAGAAAATTTTATTGTTAGTATAGAAGACAGAAAAGAGAAGATATATACCATAGCACCTATTGACATATCATGGCAAACAAGAAGAACTTCGCAGACATGAAGTCAAACCTCAGATGTATGTCCTTCCAAAACTGTTACATCACATGTAGGAATTTCACATGGCAAAGAGGTTGAGACTGTGCAGATATCCATAGGCTCCAAATCTATCTTACAACAAAAGAAAAACTCAGTGTCTCAAAACCAGCAAAGAAATGCACAAAAGTATTAGCTACATGCTTAAAAAATCATGCATTTATAGTGCTCATACGAGAAGCAAATAGCTGCATCGGGAATGTATTACCTTCAGTTTTTCCATGTTCATCATGTCCAGCAGCCTCTTTTTGTCTTAGCTTTGAATCCATAATATCCTCGCGTGGGTTTTCTTTGTCATTGTGCTTTTCTTTCTCCTCACTTCCAGCAGCCTCTTTACTCCTTTTTCTGTCCCTTTCACACTCTTTTTCCTTCTGTTGTTTCTCCTTAGGGTTCCTCTTATGGTCAGCTTTCGCCTTACCCTTCTGCCTAGATTTATCTTTCTGAAGCTTTTCCTTTTTCTCTTTTATTATATTTTGTAGCTCATGTACATTCTTTGTGAGGAGATCCAAAGGTTCTAAAAACTGAAAGTCTTCCATATTGGTATCATCCTACATTACATTCCTTAGTTATTAAAACAGCATTACGTTCCTTAGTTATTAAAACAGCTCAACTTCAGATATAGTAATCAAAGAATGTCAAAATTTTTGCATTACATTGCTCCAATTTGTTTCCAGTTCAAGATACTGAATGCCCTTTTGGACAAATTTAACAAGAGCACCAGGAGGAACTAGATTTCCATCTATTGTGCCCTTATTGATCCCTGCCTCATATCCAAAAGTAAATGCTGAATGTGAAAAGCCTGAAAAATATATCAACAGAACCAGTAGACTGATTAGACACTACCATACTAGTCCATTACGATCAAAGCAGGGGTGGAGCTACATTCACCCAAGGATAGTCAGATGAACACCCTTTGTTAGAAAACTTTTTTGAATATATAGGTTAAATATAAATATTTTGATATATATCAATCATTAAACATCCTTGATACAAAAATCATCCAGCCATGTCTAAAAGTATGAACATCCTTGACGAAAATACTGAATCTGCCACTGGATCAAAGTCAAGGTGTCAGCCAGCATATATTAGCAAATAATATTCAAAGAAGCAACAATTTGCATAATAAAAGACCAACTATAAATCAGAGTGTTTTGATCACCTTGAAAGATCAGTAAAAGTAACTAAAATTTCAGCTATTCAATCAAGCAAGAGGAGCAGAGTGAATTTCATAATTGTCTCGATCTTGTTATTATCTTTTTTTATACTGTCTGAATAATCAGAAGCGACTGTTCAAGTGCACGCATACAACATGCAGAAACTAAACCAATAATTGAAATAGCACGAAAATGGAAGCTTCTAAACCTCCTTTTATAGATTAGCAGGAAGCCCAAGAAAATGAAAAGATAGGGATACGCAAACCTTAACCCCTACCCTTGAGGTATAGAAGTTGTTTTTGATAGACCTTTGGCTCAAAAGAATAATTATGCACGAGAATGGTTACAGGCAAATGTTTACTTTGCCGAATTTAAATCTTCTAACAACAATAACAAACCCAGTGGGATCTAGGGAGGGTGAATGTTAAGAGGTTATAAAGACCGTTGTTTGTGAATCAATAGAAGCATAAACAGACATATAGGCTAGGCTACTTCTACTCCCATTGTTACAGAAAAATAGAAACTTCGCAGAATTCAACTCATCTAACAACTACAAAAGATCATCTAATAGTTATCCAAAACAATAACTCATCATAACATAACATCAATTATGATTTAAAGCCTAAAAGATAGAATTGACTTACCTGATTCATGGAGATACCTGAAAATAATGTAATTCAGGAACTCTGAGTTTAAAGAAGCCATTGTTATGAATTGTCTGTGCTGTAGAGGAAATAGAGAGAAATAGTCTAGGTCACTGCTACTACCAGCTCTGATATATATAGAGGCTAAATATGGTAAGTGAGAATTTTTTTTGGACACAATATTTATATATGATAGGTTAAAATTTAAGAAAGGATTTCCTTCCAAAAGTCATTTTGAATCAAGAGCATTGACTGAGGACTGACTAAATTAACCTTAAGGCTTCATCATTTTTTTTAGACGAAAGCTACGCTGACAAGAGTTGGAAATGTTAAATTCATTTAATCATATCTAGCTAAATTTTATTACCAATTGACACCATTTTGGAAAACTTTTGTTAGGTACTGATTTGAATCCATATTCTGTGCGGGGGTCTAACTTTGGTTGTTTTTTCCTTCAGGCTATGATAAATCCTTTCAGAAACTAGCTAGTTCAAGAAGCATCTTTCATTCATCATAATTTTCTATTCAATATGAATTCAAAATTTAAATGATATTTCAATTTGGTAGTGGATCACAAAATTCAGTTTAATGATTTGAAATTTATCATTTATTCATCTATTTCAGTGGATGGATCGAGCAGACAAATGAATCATAAATTAAACTGTGAAAAGTTGTCTGTGTCCTATATTTATACTAACTCTTACTATCAGTATAATTACGCAAAAAATTAATGTAATAATTTGTATTAATAAACTTTAATTTGGTGATATAATGGTAAATGAAAACATGTCTTAGTAGTCATTAGATTAACATAAACATTAAAGGGTGGATGGATTTTTACCTAAGCTATATACTAGATCCACCTAGGGTTGTATATCAATCAATTTGATTCAACTTTTAAGTTTTCATCAGTTTATAGACTTGCTAAATCATTCTAAGATCATTTAAATATCTATTAACAAGTTATTGATCATTATCTGGTCAGTTATTGATTTAACGGCTAAGACTACACACAATAAATCAATGAAAATTATTTATTAAATATAGCATGACAATTCAAATGAAACATGCAAATCAGTTGAAAAATTGCATCTTACTCAAAAGCAAACACATCATCATTAAGAGTTTGAGTTAATCAAAAACAAAAGTATGAAACTATATTATGTGATCAAGGACTCCATACAGCGAATGATATAAAGATAATTTATTAATTTACTATGAGATTATCAATTAATCCTTTAAATTTTTTGAAACCTAAAAATTGATAACTCAAAAAAAATTAAAATTGTTATCCAAACTAGTAAGTCAATAGCTCATTATTGATAAATTAATACTAATTTTCAGCTCGAAGTGTAGTTAGATTCGATTTTAACAACCCTAGATCCGCTCTTTGATAGGACGATAACATGAACTCTAGTTAAAAATGCTTTCGTAATAAAATAAGTTATGTAAGATGTGTAATATTTAATACAAAGAAACTGATTATTTAGGTTGATAAAGAGAACAATGAATAGTTAAAATATGAAACTCAGAAAAATGACATTTTACTATATTTCAACCATTAATTGCACTCTACTTAGATCGATAATTATTCCACATTGTTTCATAGTGTATCATACGTATTATGGTGATTTTTATCATACTAGAGATTGTTAATTGGCGTTTCGTAGAAGATCTATTCCAGATATCAATTGATTGGTGACTCCTCCCTACTTTTGGAAGATGCTCATTATTTATTTCATCTAGCTTCGAGAGTCAAGTCTTAGATTTCTTTTGTTCTATTTTAAGGTAGCCATGGACCTATCATTAGCACCACTTAGTCAAATGGTTAGAGGCTTCATAGACTAGATTGTCGAGTCGTGATTGGATATTGTTTTTGGCTAGTTTCTTTCATACTAGTCTTATTCTGTTGATTTGGTAGATTGGTTGGCCTCCAGTGCTGATTGTTGATTTGGTTATTATTCCATTTGAGTTAATCTTGATTGTTGATGTCTTCTTCTGTTAGATTGTGATTGAATAAATATGATGAGGCTAGGTGGTTCGCTTGGGGATTAAAAATAGTCTTAAGTGCTAGCCACGCCAAGGGCCTCCTGGGACATGACAAGAACGAAAATAACCTGATAAATTTAAATTCTGAATCTGCTTTGAGTGATAGATGGTCAATTTTGTTCCAAAGGCTCAGTGGAGTCAGTGTCTAAACTATGCCTATTGTTTCTCTATTTTCTGCATATACTCAGAAGCATATATTATTTGTGTTTTCTTCTCTATCTTTAAATTCTAAATAGACAACCACAAATTTACTGAATCCTGAATTGTAGAAGTTTATCTCTGAAGATAATATAAAGAAAAACAAAAAACTGAAGAACAAAAAAAAGTTTACATGGCATATAGGGAGAAAAAAGAGGAAAATGATAAAGAGAAGAAGGTCTAAGGTTAGATGTTAGGAGGCCAAAAGAATGTGTTCTCAAGAAGGGGTGGTTTTTTTATGAAGTGACTATTTATTTTTCATTTAAAAAAGAAGTTTTTCTATAATTTAAAAATGAGGAAAAAGTTGACAAATAGACAGGCTCCTTGACTAATATATCTGTTGTTTTTTCTCCTTTATATGTAGACGATTTACTAGAGTTGCTCAAGAAGTAGTTAATGTGAGTGCATGATAAGAAGGAAAACAAACATTATTATGATTTTCTATTCAATCGTCTTTCTGTTAAGTGGACACTTATTTTATATCCTTTCTGCTTTGTACAGAATCCCTGTTTGCAGTTTGAGTTTCTAGGATATTAACTAGCTGAAATAAGTTTATTGGATTACAGACAAAGTCACATTACAGCCTTATTAAGTGTGGGTACCTTGATATATGGAAACACTGATACTTTGGCAGTGTGAGGGACAAATCAATCTGTGCATTTTGGTGATCTTTACACCTGCATAGTTAAGCAACCTGATATGAAAATTTGTATAATTTTCCTGTTACCTGTGTGTCAATATTGGCTTCTTCTCCGGAAATACGGGATTCTTTCTTTGTAGATGGTATATAATGATTCATCGTCCATATGCTTGGCGATTGGTATGACACATTACAATGATACCTGGTTTTAACTGGCTCAAGTGAATCTTGGAAAAGGATTAAAAGTGATCCTGTTCGTTGTAATGGCCAGAGGAGTTTGCATCTAAGGAGCTATCTATTTCATAGGTACTCTGTATACAAGATGCATAGTGTCATTTAAAGTTAAGAAGGAGAATTTTAGAATTATAAATTTGTGGAACGGCGTGATAGATGTTCCGGCGAGGAACTTTTATAACTTGATAGAAGTGAAAGGAAAATTAGCGGTCATTCATCGTTGAAGCAAACCACTATATTATAATTCAGCATAACCTGTTTGCAAATCAAACGATCCCTTAGGTTTTGGGGTTCAATTTCGAGCTAGGAAATGTAAGGACCCGAATTTTTGTATAACTTTGGTGACGCTTGAGATTTGATTTCAGAAAGTTTTGGGCCAAGTTGGCACCTTATGGAATCCCCAAGTTCGATCTAAGTTCACTTTAAAGCCTTCTATTCAAGCTTATTTATGTTGTTTAAGGCCATCATTGGTTCACTATATCGAGCCAAGTTGAAAGGAATTTTCATTTGTTAAGTTTGACACAAGTACAGGTAGAAGGGTCAACTTTAAAGGGTCATATCTCTTAGCAAAGAAGGAACTGAATGGCCCATGACCTATCAAATTAAATCTCTTTGAATTAGCTTTCCAAACACTTGGTTTCACCTTATTTCGAGTTTAGATGAAGAAATTATGCCATTTTCGTAAGGCCCTCCTATGCAGTGTTGCCATACAGGCAAGTAAACGAGCAGTTAGACATCGCACGACTCGTCAGACTTCCCTTGAGCCTGCGATAGCCACTATTTGGCCAAGTCTTGAGCCACGAACAGCTACACGAATCGTGTGGTGTGGCACGGGTTGTGAGGCCCTACGTGAGGCTTCTAGAGTAAAAATTTTTCTAAGTGTTGAGCCAAGTTCCAATTTCCAGAAACTTGTCCAAGTGTGGGTTCACGGGCAGGTAAATGGACCGTGCAATGCCACACAGACCGTTTACCCTCCAGTCAAGTGACTTCCGATACATTTTTACTCTGATTCATTAATCGAATTTTCATAAATTCGATTACTTCTTACGGCCTTTTGGGAATTCCTGTGGTCATTAAAGACCTAAAACCTATTTCTACCATTCAAAATCACTCTTCACATTTTGTAAAATCCTCTCAAAAGTTTTCCACAAAAAACTCTTGGAGACTTCAACATTTGGGCTTGGAAACTCAATTCTTCTTTAAGTTCTTTGGGGTTTTCTTCATCTTGGTGAAGGTATGTGGGTTTTGATCCTTGGTTACTTCCAATTGAGGATACCCAAGTGTAAGAACCTGTAAGTAAGAACCCGTAAGTTAGAACCTGTAAGTCCTCAATTTGTTCAATTTGGTAAAGTTTGGGACCAAATGTAAATTTAATTTAAAGGGTGGTCTTTAAGATTCAAAATTTTGAGTGGGGTCATGTGTGTGGCACTTTTTGATTGATCCAAGAGGGGACTTGTGCCTATATATACATGTATATATGTATCTTGTGAGCAAGTGTGGAGTTCAACACTTAGAAAAAAAAATTGAGCACGCCCAAGAAAGCTCTCGAGTTGCTACAGTACCCAGAGAAAACAAATTCTTTTTTTGATCTTTCGATTATTTGATGCTTCAAGCTTGGTATATTGAGTCTCCTAATTGGCGTAGTGGCGTTAGTTGGTCAAGGAAGTGCTTGGTTCGATGGATATGAAGATTTGGAATTAGTAAGGGACTTGAAAGATATGTTAATTTCTAGCTTAATTTATGTAAATTAAAGCTTGTGGGTGTGTTAGGGGTCCTTAAAATGAAGGAAAAACATGAAAAGAGAGTTGATTGTTAGCTTGAATTGTGAATTTGGAATTTGGGGTTGAATGGGTACAAGCTTGCAT
>JAOTQJ010000011.1:19625316-19640155 GCA_025642045.1 Solanum sejunctum | reverse complement strand
TTCTAAGCTTTTGTCCCTATTTAAAAAATTATTTTACCAAAACACTAAGCTTGAGTCTAATGCTTATTCATATATTATTTAGGGAAAACACTCAAATATGTCATTGCTATTAAGAAAAAGGCTGAACCTGAACCTGAACTTGTTGAACCCTAAACCTGAACCTGAACCCGAATTTGAAACCTGAACCTGAACCCGAATTTGAACCCTGAACCTGAAAAAACATACAAATAGGTACACAACGAGTCCGACAAGAGGCCTAGGTCGCCTGACGACGGCGCGAGACGCCTGGTAGGATATTATACGCCAAGGAACAGGAAATAGGCGATTTCGGCTATTTTCTGTAGGTGTTAACCCACGAATTCTGGCGCTACATGGTGATCCATCGCAATATTCCCAAAACATCATGTGAGTGGTCTGTAATGAGCCCAGCAAGAGGCATTGGTGGCTCGACCGCGACAGAGGATGTCAGGTAAGATTTTATGGACCAAAGAACAAAAAACAGGTGATTACAATAGTTTTAGGTGGGTGTTAGCCCACGACTCCAAGCGCTGCATGGGGCTCCGACACAACTTCCTAAAAAAATCATACAAATGGATCCGCAACAAGCACAAGAAGAGGCCTGGGTGGCATAATAGCGGTGGAGGACGCCTGATAAGATTTTATGGGCCGAGGAATATGAAACAGGCGATTTCAGAAGTTTTCTATGGGTGTTAGCTCATGATTTCTGGTGTTGCAGAGGATCCTGCGCAACATTCCCAAAACATCATACGAGTAGGTCTGCAACGAGCTCGAAAAGAGGCCCAGGTGGCCTGGCGGCGGCGACGAATGTGTGGTAGGGTTTTATCATCTACGAAAAAGGAAACAGGCAATTTTGATAGTTTTCAGTGGTATTAGCCCACAGTTCCTGACGCTGCGAGGGGGTCTGCCACAACATTCTCGAAAAATCATACTAGTGGTTCTATAATGACCCCAATAAGATGCCTAGGTGGCCCAGCAGCGGTGGGGGATGCCTGGTAGGATTTTATAGGCCACAGAATAGGAAACAGGCAATTTCAACAATTTTCTGTGGGTGTTAGCCCACGGTTCCTGGGCTGCGGAGGGGGAGTCTAGCGCAACATTCCTAAAAAATTATGAGTGGATCCGTAATGAGCCTGACAAGAGGTCCAGGTGATTCTGCAGCGATGGAGGGCGCCAAGTAGGATTTTATGGGCTACAAAAAAGGAAACAGACGATTTTAGCATTTTTCTGTGGGTGTTAGCCCATGTTTTCTGGCACTGCGGAGGGGTCTATCGCAACATCCCCAAAATATCATACGTCAGCAACGAGCTCGACAAGAGGCCAGGTAGCCCGCTGATGGGGGGCACTTGGTAGGATTTTATGGGCCACGGAATAGGAAAAAGGCAATTTTAACTTTTTTTGTGGGTGTTAGCCCATGAATTCTGGGGCTGCATAGGGATCCGATGCAACATTCCTAAAAAGTCATACGAGTGGATTCGCAACGAGCTCGACAAGATGCCCAGGTGGCCCGACAACGTTAGCAGAGGCCTGGTAAGATTTTATGCTCCAAGGAAATCAAAACAGATGATTTTGATAGTTTTCTGTGGGTGTTACCCGACGGATTCTGGCACTGTATGGGCTCCAGTGCAACATTCTCAAAAAAATCATATGATTGGGTCCACAATGAGCCCGGCAATAGGCCCAGGTGGTCCGACGGCATGGCGGAGGCCTGGTAGAATTTTATAGGCTAAGGAAGCTGAAATAGGTGATTTCGACAGTTTTTTGTGGGTGTTAAACCACGAATTCTGGCGTTGCATGGTACGGTGTAATATTAATGCAAAATCATATGAGTGGATCCGCAACGAGCCCAGCAAGAGATCGAGATGGCCCAGCGGCGTTGGCGGAGGCCTGGTAGGATTTTATGGGCCACGAAACAGGAAATAAGCGACTTCGACAGTTTTCTATGGGTATTAGCCCACGGTTCCTGGCACTGCATGGATTTCTAGTGCAATATTCCTGAATAATCATATGAGTGGGTCCGCAACGAGCCTGACAAGAGGCTCAGGTGGCCTGGCGATATTAGCGGAGGCTTGATAGGATTTTATGGGCCAAGAAAAATAAAAGAGCTGATTTTAGGAGTTTTCTGTGGGTATTTGCCCACGGATTCTAGTGTTGCATGGGGCTCCGGCGCAACATTCTCGAAAAATTATATGAGTGAGTCCGCAATGAGCTTGACTAGAGGCCTAGGTGGCTCGGCGACATTGGCAGAAGCCTGGTAGGATTTTATAGGCTAAGGAAGCCGAAATAGGCTATTGCGGTAATTTTCTGTGGTTGATAGACCACCGATTCTGCCACTGCATGGGGCTGCAACGCAATATTCTAAAAAATCATACAAGTGGATCTGCAACGAGCCCAATAAAAGGCCCAGGTGGCCCGACGGCGTTGGAAGAGTGCTTGTAGGATTTTATAAGCCAAGAAAGCCGAAATAAGTGATTTTGGCAATTTTCTATGAGTGTTAGCCCATGGATTCTAGCACTACATGGGGCTCCATGCAGCGCAACATTCTCGAAAAACATACATGTGGGTCTGCAACAACCCTAGCAAGAGGCTTAGGTGGCTCGGCAGCGTTGGCGGAGTCTTAGTAAGGATTTTATGGACCAAGGAAGCCAAAATAAGCGATTTTGGCTATTTTCTATGGGTATTAGCCCACGAATTTTAGAGCTGCATAGGGGTCTGGCACAACATTCTCGAAAAATCATGAGTGGGGTTCGCAATGAGCCCGACAAGAGGCCAGGTGGCTCGGTGACATTGGCGGAGGCGTGATAGGATTTTATGGCCAAGGAAGCCAAAATAAGTGATTTTAGCAATTTTCTGTGGGTGTTAGCCCACGAATTTTGGCGTTGCAGGGGGTACCGATGCAATATTCCTGAAAAATCATACAAGTGGGTCCATAATGAGCCCTTTAAAAGGCCTAGGTGGCCTGATGGTGTTGGCGGAGGCCTGGTAAGATTTTATGGGCCAAGGAAGTTGAAATAGGCGATTTCGACAATTTTATGTGGTGTTAGCCCACGAATTTTAGCGTTGCATGGGGTTGTGGTGCAACATTCTCAAAAACTCATACGAATGTGTCCGCAACTAGCCCTGCAAATGGCCAAGGTAGCCTCACGGCATTAGCGGAGGCTCGGTAAGATTTTATGGGCCAAGGAAGTCTAAAGAGGCAATTTCGACTATTTTCTCTAAGTGATAAGCCACTGATTCTGATGTTGCATGAGGTTCCAATGCAACATTCTCAAAAAATTATACAAGTAGGTCTGTACTGAGACTGGCTTGAGGCCCAAGTAGACCGGCAGCATTGACAGAGGTCTAGTAGGATTTTATGTGCCACGGAACAGGAAACGGTCGATTTCGACAGTTTTCTATGGGTCTTAGCCCACGGTTCCTGGCGCTGCATGGGTCTCCGGTGCAACATTCCAAAAAACTCATATGAGTGGGTCTGCAATAAGCCTGGCAAGAGGCCTAGGTGGTCCGGTGGCATTGGCGGAAGCCTGGTAGGATTTTATCGGCCAAGGAAGCCAAAATAGGCAATTTTAGCAGTTTTTTGTAGGTGTTAGCCCACGTATTCTGGCACTGCATGGGACTCCGATAGAACCTTCCCAAAAAATCATACAAGTAGGTTCGCAACGAGCGCAGCAATAGGCCCAGGTGGATAGATGATGTTGGCGAAGGCCTGGTAGGATTTTATGGGCCAAGGAATCTGAAACAGGCGATTTCGACAGTTTTCTATGGGTATTAGCCCATGGATTCTGATGCTGCATGGGACTCCTGAGCAACATTCTCGAATACAAAAGGGTCCATAATGAGCCCAACAAGAGGCCTAGGTGGTCGAATGGTATTGGCCGAGGCCTGGTAAGATTTTATGGGCCAAGAAAGCCAAGACAAGCAATTTCAACAATTTTCTATGGGTGTTAGCCCATGGATTATGGAGCTGCATAGGGATTCGGCGCAACAAAGCAAGAAAATCATATGAATGGGTCCTCAATGAGCCCAGCAAGAGGTACAGGTGACCCGACGGCATTGGCTGAAGCCTAGTAGGTATTTATGGGTGAAGGAAGCCGAAACAGGCAATTTTGACAGTTTTCTGTGGGTGTTAGCCTACGAATTCTAGCACTGCATAGGGCTCTGGCACAACATTATCAAAAAATCATACGAGTGGGTCAGCAACAAACTCGAAAAGAGGCCTAAGTGGCTCGACGTCATTAATGAAGGCCTCGTAGGATTTTATGGGCCAAGAAAGTCGAAATAAGAGATTTCGATAGTTTTTTATGGGTGTTTGCCCATGAATTCTGTCGTTGCATCTGGCTCCAGTGCAAAAGTCTCAAACAATCATACAAGTGGGTCCGCAACGAGCCTGGCAAAAGGTCTAGTTGGTCCGACAGCATTATCGGAGGCCTGGTAGGATTTTGTGGGCCAAAGAAGCTGAAATAGGCAATTTTGAAAGTTTTCTGTGGGTGTTAGCCATGGATTCTGGTGTTGTATATGGCTTCGGCACAATATTCACGAAAAATCATATGAGTGGATCTGCAACGAACCCGGCAATAGGCCCAAGTGGCCTGGCGGCATTGGCTGAGGCCTGGTAGGATTTTATGGGCCAAGGAAGCTGAAACAGACAATTTTGACAGTTTTTAGTGGGTGTTATCCCAAGGATTTTGGCGGTACATGGGGCTCTGGTGCAACATTCCTAAAAAATCATACGAGTTGGACCGCACGAGCCTAGCAAGAGTCCTAGGTCGCCTGACAGCGTTGGAGGAGGCCTGGTATGATTTTATGGGCTACGGAAGTTGCAACAGACAATTTTGACAGTTTTCTAAGGGTGTTAACCCACAGATTTTGGCGCTGCAGGAGGCTCCGGTGCAACTTTCTTAGAAAATGATATGAGTAGGTCTGCAATGAGCCCGGCAAGAGGCTCAGGTGGCCCGGCAGCATTGGTGGAGGCCTAGTATAATTTTATGATTTACAGAAGCTGAAACAAGAGATTGCAGCAGTTTTCTATGAGTGTTATCCTATGGCTTCAAGCGCTACATGGGGCACCGACAAAACAATCCTAAAAAATCATACGAATGGTCCGCAACGAGCAAGGCAATAGGCCTAGGTGACCCAATTGCATTAACGGAGGCATGGTATGATTTTATGGGCCAAGGAAGTCGAAACAGGCAATTTTGATGATTTTCTGTAAGTGTTAGCCTACAAATTCTGGAACTGCATGCGGTTCCAATGCAATATTCATGAAAAATCATATGAATGAGTCCGTAGCGATCCTGGTAAGAGGCCCAGGTGCCCTGGCGGCGTTAGCGGAGGCCTGGTCAAATTTTATGGGCCAAGGAAGCCAAAACAGGCGATTCCAACAGTTTTGTGTGGGGTATTAGCACACAAATTCTGGAGTTGCATGGGCTCCAGTACAAAATTCTCAAAAAATCATACGAATGGGTCTGCAATGAGCTCGGCAAGAAGCCCAGATGGCACGGCGGCATTCAGAGAGGCCTGGTAGGCTTTTATGGGCCATGGAAGCTAAAACAAGCGATTTCGCCAGTTTTCTGTGGGCATTAGCCCATGGATTCTTGAGTTGCATGGGACTCTGATGCAACATCCCCAAAAAATCATACGACTAGGTCCACAACGAGCGCGACAAGAGGTCCAAGTAGCCCTACAGCATTTTGCGGAGGCCTGGTAAGATTGTATGGGGTAAGGAAGCCAAAATAAGCAATTTTGGTAGTTTTCTATGGATGTTAGCCCACGGATTCAGGCAATGCATGGGGCTTCAACTCAACATTCCTGCAAAATCATACAAATGGGTCCATAACGACTCCAGCAAGATACCCAGGTGGCCCGACGGTATTGGCGGAGGCCTGAGTGGATTTTATGGGCCAAGGAAGCCAAAATAAATAATTTCAGCTATTTTCTACTGGTGTTAGCCCACGAATTCTGGCGCTACATGGGGCTCCAACGTAATATTTCTAAACAATCATATGAGTGGGACCGCAATGAGCCCATCAAGAGGCCCAAGTGGCCTGGCAGCTTTACTGGAGGCCAGATAGGATTTTATGGACTAAGGAAGCTGAAATACACGATTTCAGCAGCTTTCTGCTAGTGTTAGCCAATGGATTATGACGATGCATGGATCTTTGGTGCAACAATCCCGAAAAATCATACAAATGGATTCACAACGAGCCCGGCAAGATGTTCAGGTTGCCCGACAACATTGGTGGAGGCCTGGTAGGATTTTATAGGCCAAGGAAGCCGAAATAAGCAATTTCGCCAGTTTTCTGTGGATGTTAGCCTAAGGATTCTGGTGCTACATGGGATTCCAGCATAACATTCTCAAAAAATCATATGACTGGGTCCGCAACAAGCCCAGCAAGAGGCCCAGGTGTCCCGGTGGCGTTGGTGGAGGCCTGCTAGGATTTTATGGGCAAAGAAAGCCGAAATAGGCGATGTTGATAGTTTTCTGTGGGTGTTAGCCCACAAATTCTGGCGTTGCATGAGACTCCGGTGCAACATTCCTGAAAAATTATACGAGTGGGTCATTAACAATCCCGGTAAGAGGCCCAAGTCGTCCGGCGGCATTGGTGGAGGACTGGTAGAATTTTATTTGCCAAAGAAGCTAAAACAGGCGATTTTGTCAGTTTTCTGTGGGTGTAAGCCCACATATTCTTGCTCTGCATGGGCTCCGGCTAAAGATTCTTGAAAAATCATACAAGTGGATCCGCAACAAGCCCCACAGGAGACCCAAGTGGCTCAGCGACGTTGGCAGAGGCCAGGTAGGATATTTTGGGCTTAGAAAGCTGAAACAGGTGATTTCTGTTATTTTCTATGGGTTTTAGCCCACGGATTCTGGTGCTACATGGGGCTCCAATGCAATATTTCAAAAAAATTATACAAGTGGGTCCACAATGAGTTTGGTAAGAGGCCAAGGTGGCTTCGTGGCTTTGATAGAGGCCTGGTAGGATTTTCTGGGCCAAGGAAGTCAAAATAGGAAATTTCAATAATTTTCTGTGGGTATTAGCCCACAGATTCTGGCGCTACGTAGGGTTCCGACATAACATTATTAAAAAATTATACAAGTGGCTCCACAACAAGCCCAGCAAGTGGCCCAGGTGGCCCGATTGCGTTGGCGGAGGCCTAGTAGGATTTTATGGGCCAAGAAATTGGAAATAGGCAATTTTGGTGGTTTTCTATTGGTGTTAGCCCACAGATTCTGACGCTGCATGAGTCTCTGGAGCAACACTCCTAAAAAATCATACAAATGGGTCCACAACAAGCATGGCAAGAGGCCTAGGTGGATCGGTGGTTTTGGCAGAGGCTTGGTAGGATTTTATAGGTGAGGGAAGCCAAAATAGGCAGTTTCAGCAGTTTTCTATGGATGTTAGCCCACAGATTATGGCGTTGCACGGGGTTTCGATGTGACATTCCCAAGAAATCATATGAGTTGCTCTGCAACGAGCCTGGCAAGAGGCCCAGGTGGCCCAATGGCATTAGCGGAGGCCTGGTAGCATTTTATGGGCCAAGAAAGTGAAAACAGACGATTTTTGCATTTTTCTGTGGGTGTTAGCCCATGGATTTTGGCGCTACTTAGGGCTCCGACTTAACATCTCTAGAAAATCATACGAGTGGATCCACAACAAGCCCAGCAAGAGGCTCAAGTGGTCCGACAGCATTGGTGGAGGCCTGGTAGGATTTTATAGGCCAAGGAAGACGAAGCAGGCGATTTCAGTAGTTTTCTATACTGAGTCTGGTGCTACCTAGGGCTCCTGACAACCTTTCCAAAAAAAATAATACGGTTTGGTTTGCAATGAACCTGGTAAGTGGCCCAAGTGGCCTGATATGCGACGAGGGATGCCTGGTAGGATATTATGGGCAAAGGAACAGGAAAAAGGCGATTTAAGTAGGTTTCTTTGGGTTAGCCCACAGATTTTGGCCATACATGGGGCTCCGATGCAATTTTCTCAAAAAATCATACGGATGGGTCTTACAACAAGCTCAACAAAGGGCCTAGGTGTCTCGATGGCGGCGGGGGACTCTTGATAAGATTTAATGGGCCAAGGAATAGGAAACAGGTGATTTCTGCAGTTTTCGGTGGGTCTTAGCCCATGGATCCTAGCGCTGCATGGGGATCCGACACAACTTTCCCAAAATATCATACGAGTGGCTCCATAACGAGCCCAGCAAGAGGTGTACATGGCCCAGAGGGGGACGCTTGGTAGGATTTTATGCTCAAAGGAACAGGAAATAGGCGATTTCAGCAGCTTTTTGTGGGCGTTAGTCCAAGGATTTTGGCGTTGTATGGGGCTCCAGCACAACTTTCCCCAAAAAATCATACTAGTGGGTTCGCAATGAGCCCGCAAAAAATCCCAGGTGGCCCAACGGCGACAGGGGACTCCTGGTAGGATTTGATGGGCCAAGAAACAGGAAACAGTTGATTTCTGCAATTTTCGGTGGGTCTTAGCCCATGGATTCTTGCATTACATGGGGCTCCGGTGCAACTTTTTCAAAAATTATATGAGTGGGTCCGTAATGACCCTGGCAAGAGGCCCCAGGTAGCCCAGCAGTGGCGGGGGACGCCTGGTAGGATTTTATGAGCTGAGGAACAAGAAACAAGCAATTTCGGTAGTTTTGTGTAGGTGTTAGCCCATGGATTCTGGCACTGCATAGGATCCGCCACAACTTTCTTGAAAAATCATACGAATGGGTCCGCAACAAGCCCGGCAAGAAGATTAGGTGGCCCGGCGACGATAGATGACGCATGGTAGGATTTTATAAACTAAGGAACAGGAAATAGGCGATTTTGGTAGTTATCTCTGGGTGTTAGCCCATGGATTCTGACTTTGCATGGGGCTCCGGCATAACTTTCTTAAAAAATCATACCAATGGGTCCGCAATACGCCCGGCAAGAGGCCCAGGTAGCCCGTCGACGACAGGGGATGTCTGGTAGGATGTTATAGGCCAAGAAATAGGAAACAAGCAATTTTAGCAATTTTCTGTGGGAGTTAGCCCATGGATTCTGGCGCTACATAAGGTTCTGCCTCAACTTTTCCAAAAAATCATTCGTGTGGATCTGCAACGAGCCCGACAAGAGGCCCAGATGGCCCAGCAAAGGCTAGGGATGCCTGTTAGGATTTTATGGTCTCATGAATCGAAAACAAACGATTTTGGTAGTTTTCTGTAGGTGTTAGCCCATGTATTCTAGCGCTGCATGGGGCTCCGACGCAACTTTCCCGAAAAATTATACGAGTGGATCTGCAATGTGCCTGGCGAGAGGCCTGGATGGCCCGACAGCGGCGGGGACACCTGGTAAGATTTTATGAGCCAAGAAACAAGAAACAAGTTATTTCGGCAGTTTTCTGTGAGTGTTAGGGAAAAATCCACAAAATTAAGAATTTTTTTCTTAATTTTATTTAGAAACAAATTCTAAATAATAAAAAAATCCACAAAATTAAAAATTTATTTAGAAACAAATTTTAAATAAAATTAAGAAAAAACCCACAAAATTAAGAATTTTTTTTCTTAATTTTATTTAAAAAAAAGAATGATATAGCCAAATTAAAATATATTATGTGTAAAAAGTACTTTTGCAAAATCACTATTAAAAAATAATTATATGGATGGGCCTTTTGCTTAACAACAATAACATATTTGAATCAAACTTTTAACAAATGACATAAATAAATTTTTTTGTTAAAATTTGATAGCATATTTGTGTCTTTTTCCTATTATTTATGTATTTATGTTGGATTTGATATAAGTTGTCTAAATTACTCTTCATACGTATAGTTTCATTTGCTAGGCAACCAAATAAAAACGCAATAGGGGCTTAGTGCTTGCAAATCGAAGGTAGTAATCCTGTATAAATTCATACCATTTCATATAGTACTCTGGAGTTATTTCCAGCTTATTACAAAAAAAAATATTTTTAGATTATATCTATAACTTTCATACATGATAAAAATTACACCAAATCAATTAAAATGACGTCCTTTTAAGCAAGCATGAGCCATCTCTTCCAGGAATCATTGTAATGTCTCATACCAATCGCCAAGCATATGCCCGATGGATCATTATACACTATCTTCAAAGAAGGAATCTGGTATCTCCAGAGGAGAAGACAATGTCGACACACATTTGAACTGTCACAGGAAAATCATACAAATGTTTACATCAGATTACTGGTGTTTACAATAAAAATCACCGAAAACACATGGATTGATACCTTATGCAGCTTGTATTTGTCCCTCACAGCTGCCAAAGTACTTCCTCTTCTACTTAATTGCAAGTCGTGTATGATACAGACACATTCCTTTAACTCTGCTGTTCTATATCCAGAGCAACGTTGAAGGGCTGGATTCTACAAAATGGATAGAGGTAATTATCAGTATTTCCACATATCAAGGTACTAAATATAAAAGAACGTTGGATCAAAATCCTCACCCAAGGATGTGACTTTGGCTGCAATGTGAACCTTGAAAGGAATACCACAGCAGCAGCTACCAAAGAAGGCAAGAATCTCACACAGTTGTAATCCAATAAACTTAATTCGGCTAGGTAGTATCCTAGAAACTCAAACTGCAAATCGGGGTTCTGTAAAAAGCAGGAAGAATATAACCTAAGCATTCAATTAACAGAGACATGGTTGAATAGAAAATGATAATGTTCATTTTCCTTCTGATGCACTTACATTAACATCTTCTTGAGCAACTCTAGTAAATTGCCTGCATACATAGGGATAAAAAAAGAACAGACATATCAGTCAAGGAACCTTAATCATTCTTTAACAAGTGCACATCTACATATTCACGAATCAGTGAGACCTACCGAAGAAACGTCTTGGCTGTGGGACTACCCATTTCAAATTTGAGAGTTTGTAACACACTAGCCTCCATCTTCACCACATCTTTCTTTGAAAATGTATTGGCTGTAATATAACAAAAATCCTTGACATGTGGAGGCTTGATTTCCTCATACTTCCTGATCATAATCAACAGATTATATTAGATCCATAACACAGAATACCAGGGGAATGAAACCAATTCTTGGATCCAATACTTACGCAGCAATGAGCATTGAAGAAACACCCAAAAGCTGAAGTTTTTGCCTAGGGATGACATTCACTGATAAGAATTTGTCAATGTAGGAAACAGTAAGATACAATGTGTCCGAAAGAAGCTTGTATTCCTCTGCAACTTCGACAAGCCAGTCAACCAAAACTCCTCTCATGTTTGCAGTCACATCCTTCTGGATTTTCTCAAGGTAATCAGGCAATGGTCTTCTCTTTTTCTCAATCTGATTCAAAAAATCACAGAGTAAGCCAAAAACTCAAAAGCCCAAACAGCAAATCCAACTAAGATATGATAATTCAATGATATTAACCACAACCCAGTTGCCAAAATCCAGTCTTTTTTTTAAGAGTGCCCATGTGCAATATCCCCAATAACAAACCAAATCAAGCTCTATTAGGTAACACCTCATTAAACAAGATTTGATAATTCAATGATCTAAACCACAACCCATTGCCAAAAATCAAATCTTTAGTGTGCCCATTTGCAAAATCATCAATAAGAAACCAAATCAAGCTCTATTAGGTAACACCCAATTAAACAAGATTTGATGATTCAATGATCTAAACCACAACCCATTGCCAAAAATCCAATCTTTAATGTGCACATTTGCAAAATCATCAATAAGAAACCAAATCAAGCTCTATTAGGTAACACCCCAACTAAACAAGATTTGATAATTCAATGATCTAAACCACAACCCATTGCCAAAAATCCAATCTTTAATGTGCACATTGCAAAATCATCCATAAGAAACTAAATCAAGCTCTATTAGGTAACACCCTAATTAAACATTTGACTTCTTAATCACTAAGATCTAAGTAATTAAGATTCAGATATTCATTTTAAGTACAAAAAGACACAAACTTTACTTAAATGAGCAAAAACACCAACCTCCAATTGATGAAAATATTCATATATATCAGAAGCATAAGCACTACACATCTGTGGGTCATCATCCAATTTAGCATCAACATCAGATTCCTTGTCTTTCTCAGTAACAAATCTTTTCACTTTCCTCTTAATAGTCTGCTTAGATTTGGGCATACCCACATTTGACAAATCTTTAATCTCACCCAACACAACTCTCTTCTTGTGGGGCTGTTGCAGGTGCTGAACCATTGCTTCTGCTGCTCTTTTCTTGGCTAATCTTGTAACTCTCACAAAACTTTCTTGATCTGCCATTGCTTGCTACTTTAGTTTCTCTCCCTGCGGGGTGGGGAGGGGGTGGGAGAGTGAGCTGAGGAAGGAGAAGAGAGATTGATGTATGTATATACATATATGGCGCCATATTCAGCAGAGAGTTTTTGAGGGAAATTTTCAGATTTTGGGAAATTTTTGTTTTGAGGAGTTGTCTTGTTGCGGCAAAATTTTGGTTAGTTATTTTATTTCAGATTGAATTTTTGAAAAGTGTGTTTTGGGTTCCCTCCAAATACACCCGCTTCTTTAAAAAGGCTGTATTCACTCTGATTCATTTTACGTGGAAAAAATATATTTTTCAAATTTATAGTTTAAAATGATTCGTAGATATTTGTATAGTTATGAATCATTTCATTAAAAATAAAAAAAAATTAAAATATTTCTAATTATAGTAAGAAATACTATTTTTGAAATTGACTAAAAAGAAAAGAATATCGCATGAAATGAGACAAATAAAGTATTTTGTAGCGTGTTGTATTAGTTTAAAGGCATAACACATTAATGTGTCATTTAAATTGGTTTAAGCTTGCATCTATGTTTTTTCAACTTTAGGTGACACAAATAGGAAAATGAATATATATAAAGTTAAAACAAATAGACATATGCATCTTTTGTTACGTCTTATGCAGTCAAGTTATTTTTTAAATGGCATTGTATGTGTATTAGATCATATAGGACGTGTGTGCCTATTCGTTCAAATCTATATAAATTTAAATATATACTTATGCACATTCAAAATTAGAGAGCATAAATATCAATTAAGATCAAATTAAATGATATGTGTTAACGTATTATGCTTTTGTTTAGACATAATACTATGTTTGCTTTGAATTTTATTGCATTATATGGTTAAACATATCACATCACATCATATATTATTAAAAGTGGAAAGCTTTAAATTACAAAGTTAGATTATCATTTTGCTTTTCCAGTAATATAAATAATTAATTAAATATTAGAAGATAAAATTGAAAATGGTTGAACTTCCAATGTGTTAATATTTGTCAGTTATAATATTATAAATTTCCTCAGTAATTTTCTCATTATTTCCACTGTTACTAATTAACAACTTTTTATATTCTTTACATATGACATTATAAATTATCAACACAAAATTTAATAAGAAACAATATATATGAATCAATTTTATTCGTTGCTTGCCAGTTTAGTTTACCAACAATTTTACTGCTTATATTCATTTAGTACTCTACTCTCCCATAATTATATTGCTTTATTTAAATTATATAATATAGCATCCAATTTATTTTTCATCTAACTATTAGTTTTCAATCCACACAAGAAGCAAATTTTTGATACTAGAATATAGTTTATTCCACAAAAATGAATGAGATCATGATCAAGAGAAGGAACACAAAAATTAAGGTCCTCTTAATAAGTGGAGCAAGGGGATCTTCATTTGCGTAAATTCTTTGTACTATTTATACAAAGATTAAGAAAATTCTTTGAACTGAATTATATTGTCAATGGTTTATTCGTAATTGCTTGTAAGCGGGGTGCTGCGTGCTGTAATTTACTTGATGTTAGCTGACTATTTTCTTCTTTTTTGGTTCAAAACTTTCAGTTATCTATTAAACTTGCTTTACAATTTGATTCATTTTCTTTGAATGACTTATATAAGATTTATAACTTGTAGGTGAACGAAAAGAATTTGAGGAAAAAGAAAGTAATTGCTCCCTTATATACACTAAAATGATCGTTTGTGATATACAGACTTACAATCTTATTGATTTTAATAGAGTAGAAAGAACATATTTTTTTAAATATATTTTTGTGTCTTCTATTTTTCAAAAAGTAAATATATTTTTGTGACTCAGATTGGGCCTCTTGCCCAAACACTAGAAGATTAGTGAATGGTTATGTTGTGAACATGGGAAACTCATTTATTTCATAGAAATCAAACAAGCAACACACTATAAGTAGAAGCTCAGCAGAAGTTGAGTATAGAAGCATGTCAGCAGTTTCAGAGATCATTTGGCTAGTAGGTGTTCTAAAAGAGCTAAATATACTAGTTGATACACCTATAAATCTACATCGTGACAGCAAAGTTACAATACAAAAAAGTGTCAATTCTATTTTCCATGAGAGAACTAAACACATCGAGATAGATTGTCATTTTGTGAGAGAACATATCAAAAGTGGCTTGATTCACACAGAATACATCAGCACAAAAGGAGCAGTTGGCAGATGTACTCACAAAGGGATTAGGTGCAACACAACACCACCTTCTATTAAGCAAGCTAGGAGTACTAAATGTGTACAGAGACTTCAGTTTGAGGGGGAGTATTGAAGCAAATAAATGACGGAGTTAGTTAGAAATTGTTTAAGAGTCAGTTGCAATTAGTTTGTTAGGATTAGTGAGCTGATATCCACTTGTGGAGTTAGTTACATACGAGGATTATGTAAATGTATCATGTATATAAACAAACATGTACACATTTCAGTGGAATGAAAATTATTTTCTCTCAATCTCTTTCCCATTTCTTCCGTATAGTTCTATAAGGATTGAGTTTAGCTCA
>JAOTQJ010000011.1:19582133-19597547 GCA_025642045.1 Solanum sejunctum | reverse complement strand
AACTACTATGTCTCAGTCCCAAACTTCTAGTTGCTAATAGGTAGTAACATATAACATATGTCACGCCCTTTGCTTTCGTATGTGCAATACTTGAATACAAAATCAATCAATTTATGCATTGAAGTTGATCCTCACGTATGACCATGCATCAGCATTCATCAAACAAGAGCTCATTACTGTGGTGGTTAGATCTGAAGTATTATAAAGAAATATATGTAAAACACAGGAAGCTGGAGTAATCATAAATCAACCAACAAGAAAATGAAGGCGCCTGAATTTCATAAGCAATCAGAGTAGCTTAATAATTTGTATAACAAGGATGGATTCCTTTTCCACTTATTATGTAACTCAAGTAAGAACGATTCACAGTTAGTTGAAAGGATAGTAGCACGGTTGTCCAGTGCAGCAAATCATATTCTTAACAGGTTAACTTGGCCACCAGCCATAATTGCTATAAGCAAACCTTTCAAAAAGATGGAAAACCAAAAGTGAACCAGATTATAGTCACCAAAATAAATGTTCTCACTGTTTTCCTGGTGTGTATTCAGAAATGCAATTGCTATCATGGTCGATACACTTTAACATGCACCATTCATCATTATCATCTTAGCTCCACCTCCTTCGATCTTCTTCCTCATCCACTGGAGTGTACCATGGTGGTCTTCGCTTTAAGTTGCTCAATCTGTAGTTCAGGAGAATTTCTTCATTACTAATTGCTCTAGTTGCCACAAGAACAAGCGTCTTTAGAACAGGGACATCTAATCCATTCTTGCCAGATTTCCACGATTTGAACCAAAAGGTGCCAAACCTCCTCATGTTAGCTTCTTCACCATTTCCAAATGAAATATTTGGTATGTAGGTTCTCATGTACCTCTCTGGAAGAGGAAAGTCATAAGGGCAAACCATTACATTTGGTACCATGTCTTTTGCTGGGTGGTTGGCAAAGTGAGCAAAGGCTAGAGGGTTTCTCCTTTCCAGCACTTCATGGTTACCTCCTAGACGTGTTCCATCCAATGGCTTGCTGAGCATTTTCCAAATTCGCTCAGAACCCTTTTCATCAGCTGGCGTGATGTGATTAGGTTCAGGAAGAGACGATCCATCCCATGTTTCACGAGATTCACCACCAGCACCCCAGGGCTGTGCATTTATCACAGTTCCATCATACCGTGTGATCAAATACGAATTTTGGGCATTGACTCTTGGATATCCAGGAATATAGCGGTAGTATGCAGGGGAGTAGATTACACCAGGATAGAATGCTAATACAGCACCAACATCAGCTTCACCACGTATGAATAAACCTTGCCCAGCATTCTCATGTGGAATTTGAGAAGGTTTGACCTCGAGAGTATAGCCCATCAGATCCTTTAAACTCTGTGAAACCTCTGTGCGCTTCAATGGCTTGGTTTCTGGTATAGCTGTGCTGAAAGCAGAACAGTAATCAAAATCCAGGGCGCAATGCAGTAAATTGAAGTCATTACACGTACAGAGAAAAAGAACTTTTGTCCGAGACAATAGGGAAGCTTGAAATAATCTATGTGATAACACCAAAAATATTTTAGAACTATCATCTTATGTCATAAATCACTTTTCAAGGGTTTACTGTACACAACTTATGACAACTATCCAACAAACACCTATGGATCCACATTTCCAGGATATGAACTTCTATGAACGACCAAAATGTTTACATGATTGATCTACAACACATTTCAATCATACCAATTATCTCTGTTATAAAAGAAAACAAAATATTTAAAAACATATTTATATTTCATCAATTAAAATTTAGAAAAGGTCACCCATTATTAATACATCCAGAACTAGTTGTACTATACCTACAAAGCAGTGAACTCCTTCAGAACATATGTATTTTAAAACCGATTGAGAATTGAAAATTTTCAAACTTTGATGGAAGAAATCTACAATTATAGTTTGTCTCATAGATTCCACTCTCTTCATGGAAATATAACACTTGAATTGGTGAAAATTTTCGTCTAGACTTTCCTCAAGGGTATCTGATAGCCTTCCCTTCCATCAATCAGAATTAGCATCATTAGTGAAAAGCCAAATCAATCAATGTTTAAGTATGGTTGTTATTTTTGAAGTAATTTTACAAAGAGTGTATAGGTATAATGATGGCCTCTGTTGTTATCAATTGAATACTGCTATATATAGGTAAAATATATCATAAACAATCGTTTCAAATAAATAGAAATGAAGTTATAGAGGATGGATATTATAGAGAAGTTTAATTGTACAAAGATGATCATAGGCTTTAATCAAGATCCTTAGCAAAGAAAAACCAGGAGCATACTCATATGCTAAGGTTGTAGCTGTCTCATAAAGGATATAAACTAGGAGAACTAACTCGTCGAACAGGCCTTTAAATGACCAGAGTCATACAGATAAGAAGTAACCAAAAAATATCTAAACTCAATAAAGTCCAGTAGTAGTCATCCATACCACGAAGCAATGCAGAAAATCAAAAGAACGTGTCATTAGCAAACTTAATCCTACAAGATCAGAACAGATAACCAAGGGATGAAGAACCCCTTTGATTAAATGATCAAACCTTATAATGAAGATCCTCATAACTATCTTATCGATATTAGGAGTTGATACTGATGTTGAACAGCCAAGATAGCAAAAGACACAAGTTACAAGAAAAACTACATATTTTGACATAAAGAAACTTAAAGTTCCGTGGTAGTTCCATACACTTACGGATAGGGGGACAAGAAGTTTGCAATGTTCAAAGATGAGAGCTTGACAAGAGCAAATATGTTAGATGAATAATCTTGCATTTAACAACATTATATTCCTTGCAAGTAGCTGTTCATTAGTACAATACTTCTCTTGATCATAACTAGCCTCACCGTGATAGGGCAGATCTAGAGTATCTACTCAAAAGGAGTGTTCAGTACTCTTACTTAAACAATAAGATGGCAGTGGAATAACTATGAAAGCTAACAAAGAAAACACCAGCATACATTTAGAATGTTGACGGGAACAACTGCTTTAATCTTTAGCAATTTTTGCCAGCTCTATTCAGTAACTCAACTTAAGCATATATTAGGTAAGTAAAAAGGGGAAATTCCTTCAAATTTTAGCAATTTACATACCCACAGCTCAGTTTGGTGAATCTAGTGTGCTAAGAGGCATGAGCTGAGCATTAATTTCATCCACCTAATCAATTTGCAAGTGATCACAATAAATTTACACAACTATTTTCAAGCATTACATTCCATGAACCAGTTTAGTCAGAATTACATTGAGTCCTTTTTCGTTTTTTTTTTATTTGCACCGGGTGTCCGAGTATCTTAGAGCCCCGACTAATCTCGGGGGTGCACTGGCCCTTGGCAAGAAGTTTCCCGCAAGTGCACCATGGTTAATTCAGGTTTTACCCAGTCGGATGGCCCTCAGAAATTGTTTGCACCTAGTGGGTTTCAATTTTGAGACCTTGAAAGGGAGCAAACCCAAAGGCTCAAGTCTCTTACCACCAAGCCAACCCCTGAGGGTTTGAGTCCTTTTTTGTTTTTTATGGCTAGGAGTTCAAATTTGTCTTCGTAATCTGACATAACAAAGCAAAAGAAGGATAGCAAAGGGTTACGGACGTGGATGCTAAAGTTGGGCACTCGTGAAACTTCTAAACAAATTTTAGAAAAGCAACAAACTTAAAAGGTGTTAGAGAAATTCAGCTTAAGATTCTTACCGATGTGGTCCTTCGGAGGAGTAGTCCTACCAATAGCAAGACTGAGACCACTACGACGAGGAGAAGAATTATTTTCGGAAGATGATGTACCCTGCTTGTCCTTGACCGTAAGGTCAGGTTGTAATATGTGATCCATATACTTGCAAAAGCTTGTAATCTGTGAATGCACGTTTTCTTGGACCTGCTTCTGTTGATCAGCTAGGCAGGCCTTGCCAGCCATGTCAATGATCTCCTCTGCATCAGCTTCGACACCATCTTTCCCCAAACGATTGTAACTGAAAGGTGAAATTAATCATACAAAGTTCAAACTGTAAGTTGCTAAATTTAAAGCACAATAGATATATGCAATGTTACCATCATAGGTTATATAAAAGCCAGTCATCAGAAGAGAAATTAGTGATAGGCAAGAACCATTGAGGACTATGATATATTGCAACACCCTCTGGGTTGGTATCTATTGAAATTAGTGTTGAAGACTTAAAAGCAACAGTTCTCTAAAGAGGAAACAAAAATGAGAATGTGGAATGAGGATTGTTGGGTGATGACTCAAGCAAAATCTTAGCTCTTAAAAGATTTAAAGCAGCAAACTTTCATGAGTACTTCAACCAGTCCCATACATTTCTGTCAGAATGGGGAAAAGACCTTACTCAACTCAAAAATAACTTAAGCTTCAATCATCAAACAAAATATGAGATAACTAGAAAAAAATGCAAAATATCCTAATAAAACCTATTTCCTTTCACAAATAATAAGGTAAACTTTCACAACTTCATCTATTCACAATAGAATATGTAACCCCTTGCCCTTTGTTTTTCACTTGTTAAAACAAATCTTATAAGGTTGCATATTTATGGTTTAAACCAAAAACCAAACCTTTAGAATTGTACTTACATGAAGGAGCCGATCCTGGTTGGTCAAATTACTATTACAGAAAGTTGAATCAAACTGATGATCACTTCCTTCTAAAAATGGCTTAACGAGGAAAAGTACAAATAATGCAGCCAAACAATTTGGCTCTGCCAATTCTTGGTACAAGCATGAATGATAAAGCTATGTTTTTGGAATAAATTTCAAAGAGTAAAAATAAAACCCAGAGTTGATAGACTTATTTAAAAATAAAACCCGATTAAGTTGTAGTTGTTTCACCAGTCTGTTAACAGGAAACACCAGCATCTTAGACAACAACATTACTTTTTCCTTTTAGTGTTGAAAATGATCCTTACCTAGTGTAAAGGAAGAGGCGGTTAATATCAACTTCAAACTGAAGACTCCTTGGATCTTTAGCAAATTTGGGACTTTTAGCAACAACTTTAATGGCCTAAAAATAATTTCAGAAAGCAAAATACTTCAACTTCAGGAGATTAAATACCTCAAGATTCAACACAATACAATAAGTACATACAAATACCATACAAATATATTACTCCCTCCATTTCAATTTGTTTATCTTAATTTCCGTTTTTGGCAACTTTATAATTCTAAGTTTCCACGTGGATATTCAAGACCACAAAATTAAACCATATTTTGGTATATTTACATATCTTTAGTTTAAGACTAAAAGATTCAAAAGCCTTATTTACTTTTTTAAACTCTATTTAGTAAAAAATTAGATAAATAAACTCAAACAGAGGGGGTATTATATATCAGAAAATCAAAAGTGTAGTTTTGACAAAAAATAAGGACAAGTGCAGTGCAGTAAAGCTCCCACTATATGCAGAGTCCCGGGAAGGGACAACTACACTGGTCTATTGTATGCAGCCTTAGCATAGCTTGCATTTTTACCCGAGGCTGTTTTGACCACAAGATTCAAAAGTAATTCTTTACTCTCTCAAACTTCATACCTTATTCAAATCCAGATAAACAGATTGAAACAAAGGTAGTACATACATCAAAAATTCACAATCTTTTTAGTTAAACTTAATCAAGCATAAACTTTTAAATTCTCCATAAAAAGATGTACTTTTCTAAGAACCCCAAAACCCCATATGAATTAAAAAATGAAATTTTTATATAAGAACCTTATGTGGCCATTAAAATTAAATGTCCAAGTTTCAAGATTACATCTTTTAACAGTAAATCAAACAGAGGAAACAAGTTTCAGTTGAGCAATGTGAGAAAAAAAAAGATTACCTCTTGAAATTTCTGAAAAAGGGAGGCCATAAAGGAACTTCCCAGCTGCTTGCTGCAACCCCTTTGAACTGAAGTTTGCGGCGCTGTATTTGATCTAAATTTGATTTTGATGGAAGAAATGTTGGGGTGTTTGTGTAATATATTGAAAACAGAGGGGTCAGTTTGGATTTAATTGAATTTTTCATACTACTAATATATTTACCTAAATATTATGATTGGATAACCATAGGAGGTTTCTAAGGGGAAAAAAAAAAAAAAATTGCAAAATGCACATTTTGGCGCACGATATTTCAGTCATCTCTAAGCCTTCCACTATTTTGCCTAATCGAGCTAGTTATTTTTGGTCACATTATTTTTTAGAGCCGATGGACATCAACTTTTATAATGTACTGGAGGCTAAGGTTTACGTCCTGTTGAAGAAGATCTTAAGTCTAATTCACACTCCAAAAGCTAGCTCAAAGTGAGGAAAATTGCCTAAACTTTATAAGGAGACCATCCATCTCATTAACCAGCAATCTGGAACTTTGTGTCTTAATACGTCCTCCTCTGTTTAATTATAATTTTTGATAAATATACATGTTGGAGTTATACCTAACTCCGTTACCATACAGATGAATATTAAAATAAACTAAAAAAAATTCTAGAAGGATGAGTTTCTAGTCACATTTTATTTTCGACTCTGTAGATAATTTTGTTTAAATGCTAAATTTGTTGAAATTATATATTCTTTCTCGTTCAGACCAGTATTTTAAGAATAGATTTTCATTTTTACTTGTGACTTTTAACATATAATTGTGTTTTTTCATACTTTGCTTTCAGCATCAATTTTACTGATTTTTCAAAATTTAATACAACAACAACATTATCCCAATGCCTCAAAGACTCTCGTCCATTGCGAGGTAAGGAGGGGTCGGATGTACGCAGCCTGACCCCTATGTTTAAAAACATAGCGCAACTGTTTCCAGATGATCCATGATGAGGGTCGAAAGTTGCATTGATTAACTGCTACTTCACAATTGAAAGAAGCACAGACAGTTTAAAGAGTTATTTTGCTTTATTCCATCATACCTCAAAGCCAAAAAATAATGAATCTTTAACTCCATCCAAGATTTGATGGATCACTTTTTAAAATTTAATATTAAACATAAATTGATATGAGTATTATAGTAAAATATTCATATCAATCATTGTTTCATATAAGGGAATGTTTGGCTTCACAAACAAACTTCCAACTTTTGCAAGTAAAGTAACTTGATTTGCCAATGAAGTAATTAAACAAACACAAATCTTAATTCATTGTTAAGTCACAATTGCTGAAATTTGAGTTAAGTTGATAGAATTGCTTGCTTGTGGATTCCACTGGGAATGTTATTGATGAAGGTAGCCCAACAGCCAAGTGAGAAACAAGGACTATAAAGCCTAGGAATTGACTTGCACCAACGTAAAATGGATCGAATACCAGGAGCACAGAAATAAGGTTGCCTGGTGCAGCTAATCGTGTTATACATAAGCGTTACTGCAACTGACAAATGAATGATGAGAGAAGCTTGAACAGGAAGAAGACGCGAGAGCTTAGACTAACATCCAAATAATGAATAATAGCACACTATACAAGATTCCGCGGGTCAAATAGACCTGAAATGGTTCATTTCTGTGGATGCAGGTTTGGAACAACATTATCTGCAATCCTTAGTATTCATCATACAATACAACAGTAATTAGACACCAGGATAGGAGGTTAAGGTATTACTGCAAGTCTGAAACAATTGTAGCGTAATCAGTTTCAGCTTCACTTCGTATGACTACAACGAAATCACCTGCCTGTATAAGGTACATTTGATAGGCAGTTGTTTGTTGATCTTACAGACCCTGCAAGCTTTCTTCGTTTGCAGGAACAAAGGCTCGTCGCTCAGATATGGACTCCCAATAAAACTGCAGAGCAAGAAGGGAAAGAAAAACTTGAGTGTGCAATAAGTAGAAGAATCCCACACTCAATTTTGAAGTCCTATAAAACATTAGTAACAATGCATAACACATGTCAAGAAGCATAAGGCTAAACATTTCAAATACACATGGAGAGAGCTCAACATCTATAGCAAGTGAATGTTACCTCTTTACAGCTTTATCCACTGTATAATAACAGTCCTACCTTAAAGACCTACGGAATTTTAGAAAAAGGATTTAAATATGACAGACGGCTCCTTGTCCCATCACTAAGAAGGTCAATATATCGCTGACTTTTCACGCAAAGTAAGATCCCGATACATTGGGATGTCTTCTATGGATATCCTCACAATATCCTGAGTGCACCCTTGAGAATTGTAACGTTCAAATAATCCAATAATATTTTCTGTTTACAAAATACAAAAGAATGATATTCCCAAGATGCTCCCTTATGACTTATGAGATATTGCCTTAAGAAGACCATATCTTAAACAAGAATAACAAAGAGATACTTCCATTTCTTTCTGCCAACTCAACATGGGAGCAAAAAAGGCTGATAAAGAGATCCAACCACCGGGTGATCTCATTTTATGGTAGGTTGCTCTCAGTGGTTCGAACACAACCTCCACATCATGATGTGGTCTACAAAAAATACAGCCTTACTTACGCAACAGGTGAGAGAGAGAAAGAGAGATAGCGAGTGGAATCAGAAAAATGTACACTACACTTCCCACGGACACATGTTTTACACGTCTACATAAATTTAATAGTGATGATACGTGGTTTATCTATGAGAGAATACACGGTGGCAATTTTTGCTCAATTTTTCTCTATCAAGATAATTTATATGGTAGCTGCAGTGGCAAACTTAAATGAAAACTTTGGAGATTGCAAACCCTCCCCAGTGCCTGGGAGAGGGATGTCAGCTTAACTATGGATCTACAATGTAAATGGTGGTGACTGAGCCAGTGACAGCAAAAATGAAGAAAATAACTCTCTCAGGGAAAGCAGCCAATACAGTGGATCGCATGGATGAATGCCATAATTAGTTCTTTTCTTGGTGCAACAATGCAATCTCAAATAAAAGTTTATCAATGTTTCATTTTGTCCTCCTCCCTCTATTCTTAAGACTTTCCTGAGAAAATTCATAATGCATAACTGCCTACTCATTTGCAGAAGTTGTATATCTAGGCTACCGAGGAGAAAATTACTTTACTAGCATAAAATTCTACATTCAGGACTTCATAATGATTCCCATTACTGTCTGTAGGAGAGAATGTTGGAATGACAGATTGGAACCAAAGAAAGTACACACCCCGAAAAAGTGCGGATAAAGTCTTTACTGCAGTCCAACAAACAAAGATTTCAATTTGCCAGTTCCAGTTAAAGAATATGTAAAATTCCTGATACTGCAAAAGATTACTCCAATGAATGTTTATCTCTTGCCCCCCAAAAAAATCCCTATCTGTTGTGAAAGGTAAGAGGAAAAACACACTGAGCTCCCCCCCAAAGCAAAACAGGAAAAGTTAAACCAGTAAGGTCAGTGTCATAGATAAACGAACTTTGGTTTAGAAGGGTAAAAGCTTATTATGGATAAACAAGATTGAGTTAGAACTCACCAATAAAGAAAATTAGAAGAGCAACAGAAGAAACCATTTGAACAGGCCGATTATATTTCATATAATATTGAGACCTTTGCAGCTGTCGTTGTACTGCTCCATACCAACCATTGAGTTGCTTCTGATAACTTTCATCACAACAATCAAGGCAATTTTTACTCCTCTCACAACATGTGTTAATACCCTGCATCAGAAAATCAAATTCAGCAAGAATTAACAGTTGATGAGGAATATATACAAGTATTTTTAGGACAATTAAATGCCTTTTTTCCAATTTATTTAACCTCAAAAGGTAAACTGCTATATGATTTTGATCATGATTCTTTTGGAAATGTTGTATTATATCATTTGACTATATTCATTATGGTGACATCTAGTTTTTAGTTGTTCAAGTATTATTTTTAAATTTGGATCAATTATGTAAGATCAACAAAAATTGAAAAACCTTGAAAAAGAGTATATGTGTGTCAAATAAAATAGGATAGAGGGAGTTATCAATGTCAGATACTTCAGGACAAATACACACCCTAGTCAATGGCTGAGACTGCGGCAACGTATCAGCTACTTGATGATCATCAGAGTTGAACCTCAGCTTCCTGTAACCATTCTTTGACCACTTCAACTTCGTGGCAGTTTCCATGTAATTCAACAGTCCTTGAATACTGGGCATCTTGTGAGGCGATGATGCAGGTTGTTTGGCACAAATGTCATCAGCAACTGAAATCTTCCAAGGACCAATATCACCACAAGCACTTACTGTCTTCCGGTGCCCTGAATACATCTCATCCTTGGTCTCAACTTGACTCCCGTCCACTAAGTTAGACGAACTCTTCGAGAACTCTGGCACCCGTTGCTTATGTTCCTCTTCCCACAAACCTGGCTTATGCTCTACTTCATCAACTTCTACAGAGGATTTGTCTGAAAATGAAGAAGAGGCCGACGGTCCTGAGAGAAACAATGCTAGTTCATCAAGCTCCCTCTCGTTCAAGTGAACCCATTGATTGCCTTGTGAAAAAGCTGATTCATGTATACTCTTCTCTACTTTCTTAATCTGATTGTCTATGGCAATAATAAATTCACGGTGCCTTTCTTTAGCATCATCAGTTGATATATTATTGTAGCTCGAACTAACTGCCCGATCAAATTCCTCCAACTGCATTAACATTTCAAAATTTCAGCTTTTATTTTTCTTTCACATCCAGCAACGAAACCCTATATGCAAGTTCACATGTCCATTAATCTTTTTTTTTTTTCCTGTCCTTCCACTTTATCCATTTTTTTCTTCTATGGAGCAGGGGAATAGTATTGGGGAGTAGGGGTGTGAGTATACCTGCCATTTAGCAGTGCCAAGGGTAGTCCTTAAGTCTCTACATAACTCATCGGAATTCCAACGACCAGAAGTATCCTTCAACGCATGAATCCATGTTCTATAAGTTGATTCCATCCTTGAAAAGGAAATTAAACACATATTTCAATGAAAAGAGCAAAACCCCACAAACTCAAACCAACAAAAGCTTCAAATTTGCACCACTATCAATAAGCCGGGCCAGGATTTTCACAAAGGGGTTCAAAATATAAATAAATAAACACACGAACAAGCAGAAGGGGTTCAACATCTACTATATCCACATAAAAAATAATTTCAACAAAGTATAAACACTGTAATTTTCCATCAAAAGTGGTTCATAGAGAAACTCACACCACATCGTCATAACCTAAGTTGTGCGGGCTCTTCACTTTCAATGCCACACCCATTTTGGATCTTCCAAAAATACATTATTTTCCGACATGCATCCACTGACACTTTTGAACAGTCAGAGCAACATACTCTTCACTTTCAATGCCACACCCATTTCGGATCCTCCAAAAATACATTATTTTTGGCAATCCAACATGCACCCACTGACACTTGAAGATTACGAGCAACATAGCTCATAACAAAAATCCAATAATAACTCTCAACAAAACTAACCCATCCCAAAACCTACCCAAAAAACAAACAATCAAACAACCAATTACACATCACATACATCCATTTCACAGCTCATTTCATTTCAACACCAGTCAACAATTTGAGCTTTAGAAGACCTAACAAAACAAATTTAGCAAAAAAAAATTCAGAAAATTTTTTTAAAAAAAATTAAATTACCTGTCGGCAGATTCTTGAACCTCTTCTGCAGCAGAGAAGAACGGATCTTTCTCCCATCGATCAAAATTCGAACCCATATCCCTTCCTTCAAAGCCCCAAATCAAATTTTACAAAATTTTCCCAAACAAATGGGAAAACCCCAAAATTGATTAACTGGACAATTGCTACAGAAAAATTATAATATTATTATTATCAGCAAAAATAATGAACCAATTTGCATTTGCTTGGATCAAATTAAAAGTAGGTAATGGGGAATTTTACTTTACAAATAGTTTGGTAAGGTGGGTATGGTTAGCGGTTTGCATCAAACGCAAAAATATTTAAATACTTTATTATAAACTTTTATATTAAAATAATAATAATAATAAGGTGGTGTTCTGACTAATAGAGCATATACATTATTTTTATGTATTTATACTATTTTATCATATATAAGTAAGGAATAATTGTATGTGGCTGCTCCTCTCTGACTAAGAGATTTCGGTTCGAGTTTTAAAAATAAATTTTTTTTAGTACGGAGTATTTTTTTCAAATAGAAGCCTATGTGGTATGAATTCAGATATAGTTGGGCTTCAGTATAGATTAGCAGTGTGTATCAATTGATTCGGTTCAATTTTATATATTATTAGTTTGATTTATAGATTTTTAATTTTTAAATATGTTAAATCAATAACAAATCAATAAGATATTTTTAATTAATTTTTGATATATCAATTTTTTGTCCTTAACGATTTGATTTTTGGTTTACCGAATAAGAAAATACTCATAAAATAAATCTATGACTTCTCTACTAATTTGACGCAATACGATAAAATATAGTAAAATAAATAAATTAATTAAATATTTAAACTTAATAAGAGTAATATTTGACCTCATATTCTACTTTATTTTCCAACTGAAGGGTTATGCATCGGAAACCAAGCAAATACATGACTTACGAGTATTGATGTGATATTAAATTATTGGTATTTAATATTTGTAAAGGAATTAAGTAGTAATTATTATAGTTTTAATGAATTATCGGTTTATCCAGTAACTCAATATTAAAAATCAAAATCGAACTAATAATTATTTTTTGTAAAACCATTAAAAACCCTATTAATCCAATAACTCGATAATAATAAAACCGATAATATTCTTTCAAATTCAATTTAACAATCGATTTGATTTTTGCACACTCCTAATATTGACACCTGGGAAAAAAAGGACCAATTCTATTCATTAAAATGTTAATTTATTTCAAATTATTGAGGAATGGTTGTAGTTATTTTAGTTGTCTTTGTTTAACGAAGACTTTCCAAAATGTTTCGTACTGTTCTAATTAAATAAATATTCTATCTTTTATATCTAATTAAAATAAAAAAATTATTTTTATAAATGTTTGAACAGATAAATAGGATTTTAATACAAATAATATCTGAGTAGACAATATCATAAAATGAGTTTGACTTTTGCTCCTTCAATAAATATTTTTCAGCGTGTTTGGTTTATTTTTATTTAAATAAAAAACGTGAGAAAATATTTTGTAAACCTAAGATAAATAAATAAATAAATAAATAAAATTTACTTCTTAATATTTAATTTGTGAAAAGATAATTGACACGTTTTCAATGAATTGTAGCTTAGCCGAAGACTACTCGGTTGGGAAATTAGGCGTGCGGTCAAAAAGAGTGTGAATAAAAATAAAGTATTTATATTCGAATCGATTTAAATTTAAATTCGTGCATTTTAAAATTTATCTTTTTGTATGAAGTTTTCAGTTTGATTTCTATTTTTTATTTTTAAGGATTTAAATTTGAAATTTTTAATTAAAGACGAAAGAATCTCTGTCATTTCGTTATAATTTATTTTGATCACGGTGAATGATATTTTTATTTGATATTCGGTATTCATATTGAATGCCAATTACATTTGAATTTGTGCATTGCGAACTCTATTTTCGAAAGCAACACTTTCAATAAGATTTTTTATTATTTTTAGAGACTCAAATTTAAAATTTCTAATTAATTTACCTATAGTGAAAATCAACACTTTCAATAAAAAAATTTGACTGGACCAACGTTTTCTTTGATGGAGTGTGAATGAGAGAAAACTTGTTTGAAAAAAGAGAGTGTAAATCGACAAGAATAGGTGAACAAACGATAAACTCAACATACGTAATTGAAAGATAAAAAATAGTCTTGAACTATATTGTCAGTTGCTTATTGTGATCAGTTACTTGCTATTCAGAAAAGGAAAATTCATTATCAATTTCGCCATTGTGACAGCATAACTGATGCCATCATCAAGAAAAGTACATGCTCAATGGTTTTTCAATTTATATGGTGTGAGGTGTGAACCATGATGTTCGTGGCACACGAGGTCGACAATTCCATTATGGGAAGGTTTTGATGATTGTGGTAGTGATGATGGAAACTAGTTCATTATAACTGATGCAACTAGCAATATCTTATAGTTATATGAGTTTCAGATATCTCATATTGAAATATTATGATAAAATTAAACGTCAATGAATTTCAGACTGATTTCCTTGAGGAAT
This sequence comes from Solanum sejunctum, assembly GCA_025642045.1. Lineage (NCBI taxonomy): Eukaryota > Viridiplantae > Streptophyta > Magnoliopsida > Solanales > Solanaceae > Solanum > Solanum sejunctum. Next base: position 19,583,451 of record JAOTQJ010000011.1, on the reverse strand, counting down.
GCACCCTTCGAGATGATTGTAGGAGAGATTCAAGACTTGAAGAGATGTAAGAGAAGGAAATTCTGCTGGTATTTTTCCTACAAGATGGTTACGTGATAGGTCCAATGATTCAACCAAAGATAGACTTCCAAGTGATGGCGGTATAAGACCATCCAATCCATTATGCGAGATATTCAGTGCAACGGGATCTCCCATATTAGTTGCATATGTCCTTCAAATTTGTTATTTGAAAGATCGATAGTGGTGTACAAAAACAAGATTCTCACAACTTCAAGCTCCAATCTCTTGGTAATATCGATCTCCTTCATCACTCGTTTGATCAATTGTCCTCAGGGCTTTCAAGTGTTGAAATAGACTCTTTGGTAAGTTTTTTTGTGAAGGCATTGGAGGAGAGATCTAATATTCTAAGCTGAGGAAACAAGTTTTGAGTTCCAATGGAGGCATGCAATTTATTGGATGAACTTTCAGCTTTGGCAGAGTCCCCAACCACATTGGGAATGTGTCGTTGAGGTGATTGTCTCCTAAATCAACAACTTCGAGTTCTTTGCAATTGGTCAAGGATTGTGGAATTTTCCCCGCCAGCTTATTGGTATGAAAGTTGAGGCTACTGAAAGTTGTTGGAATATTCCCAGAAAGATTGTTGTGGGTCATATCCAAAACCTGGAGGGCAGTGATATTTCCCAAACATTGCGGAATTGTTTCTAGAAAAATCTAGCGTTACCAGTGATGTCAAATTGCAAATAGACGAAAGGATCTGCCCACTGAGTTTGTTATGGGATATGAAGAAGTATTCGGTGGAATAGGTAGTGAACCTTGAAGCAAATTGGACCACAAATCAATAGTATGTAGAGATTGAAGAGGAATGAAATCCGCGCTAGTCAGCATGTTGTGGGATATATTAAGATGTTTCAATGATAACATCCAGTTAGACCATGCCCAATCTAGAATTCTTCCTTGAATCTTATTATTTGAAATATCCAAACCTGAAAGATGCTTTGCAGGTCTTAGAAACTCCAATTCTTTCACTTCACATACGGCCAAGCGTAAGACCTCAAGAGATTCATGCAAAGTAACATTACCTTTCTCATTGATCAATGATATCTTATTAAATGAAAGTTGAATCCCAAAGCTGTTCCAGATTGTAATGACCTAAATAATAAGAATAAAAATAAGAATAAGAATAGTAAGGCATTTCTTTTAATTGTTTACTCTAGTGATTAAGTTAGATCATTAATTATTTTCTCTAGTGATTAAGTTAGGTCATTAATTGTTTACTCTAGTGATTAAGTTAGGTCATTAATTGTTTATTTTTTTGTTG
>JAOTQJ010000011.1:19571836-19582033 GCA_025642045.1 Solanum sejunctum | reverse complement strand
AACTAAAAGAGTAATACTACTAGTTGTACGACAAATAATAAAGAGGAAGAAGTGAGAGAATTCTCAACTAACTAACCTACAACAACAACAACAATAACATACTCAGTCGAATCCCACAGGTGGGATCTGGAGAGGATATAATGTACGCAGACTTTATCGCTACTTCATAGAAGTAGAGAGACTGTTTTCTATGACCCTCATCTCAAAACTCATATGCAGAAATGAACTAGTCATGACAAAACAGAGAGAAAGGGAACAGAAAGAAAATGCGATTATTAATGCAATGCACCTGACAAATTATAAATATGATAAAAAAAAGTATAAGAATCACACAATACAAACTTTACTGAGAGACCAAAAGAACCCCTGTCCAACTAACCCTACTAAACCCCGAAGCCAAACATCCACCTAATCCTATCAATTAATCCGTACTCCTAATACGCGCCCTCCACTTCTTTCTATCTAGAGTTATGTCCTTAGTGAGATCAAGTTCCGTCATATCCTGTTTAATCACCTCATCTCAACTAACTAAGCTCCTATTCTAATATGTGTAGTCCATAACCTTCTATCCATGTTATGTCCTTTATAAGCTAAAATTATGTCATGTGTTATCATTCGTAATCATCTCTCTCCAATACTCTATAATTTGATAATAAATAACTAATATACATACTAAACATCAAACTTTGAAAATTAGATTCAAGAATGAAATTCGAATGCCGCCATATCCCCATTCGATATAACTTTAAGGGTCATTTGGTAGAATGCATTATTAAAAGTGATACTTATATTAACTTGGTTTGGTACACTTTTCGGTATATAACTAATACTTATACTCTATTGTATATTAATACACACATATTATTAATATCATGAATTTTTAAATATTTGTAATATAAGAAAATTTAATGTTTGTATTAACATGATCAAAGATTTCGTTGCCCCTCAAAACCTCTTTTACATTTTTTTTTCACCATATTCATAGAGTATATCTTTATAAACAAATATTTCTAAAATCTTTTTTATAAAATACATATTATTTTTAATACGACAAATTAAACAATTCATGAAAAAAATCCTTTCATAATTAAAGCAAATATATGAATTAATATAAACAATACTAATGCAAATGTGAATAAAATACTACATTTAACTTTGTTCTTATACATCCTAACATTAGTTATTTTAGAATTAATTCATTATTATGATATAAATAATAAGATAAATTATTTCAAATTTAACACTCAAATAATATATTAAAATTTTATTTCTTTACTATTTTATTATTTCATAACTATTTATTTTTTTCGAGCTCAGACCCTAAAAATCTTACTCTGTCTCTGCTCAGCCCTCGAAAAAAGTACCAAAACAAAGGAATGAACGCAATATGTAAAGCAAAATCACAACTATATATAATTATCGACCAAAATATTTATAAAAAAGAAGATCAAATTTATATTTTCGATCCAGTAATTCACATCGTCGTACTTAAATATGATTTTGAGGAAGTCGGAATCGGAATTGAGACGCCGGAGAAATGCCGCCTCGACAAAATCGATGAACAGTATGATGATGATGATTAGGAGGAACCCTAGCATTTCTCGCCTTGACGGAGATATCCCAAGCTAAACTGGCAATCAAAACCACAATAATTGCAGCCGTCGAAAGAATGAGAACGAAACAACCGGTGAAATTTCGACCGGTAATTAAGCCGTAAGCTTTAATTGCACCTATAATTGCTAGGTATAAATTTGTTAGATTTGCAGTTACTTTATCTGAAATCGCCATTTTTTGTGTGTGAATTTTGGGGGAAATGGTGATGAGAGGGTGTCGGTGCCAACTGGCTATGAATGTTGGCTTTATTGCATACTTGTTGATACTTTTCATTTGACATCATATTTAAAAAAATTAAAATTTATAATTTAAAATAATTTTTAAATATGTATATGACTATCTTTGTTTGGATGATCGTAATTTATTATATTGTTAATTTAAATATAATATTTATTTTTATTATTATTTAAACTTTATTATATTATTTAATTCTATCGTTAAATAACAATAAAAAGACTCATCTTTTTATTAATTTTTTAAATTATAATAAAATAATATTTTTAAAAATAAAATTTAAAAAAAATCATGAACAAACAAATAATCTTTTATAGGTTGTTTGGTTGATAGTAAGAGTTGGGCAAACATTAATAATACATATATTAGATGTAAGGTTATTTATGTATAAACATTAATAATACATTTTCGAAGTCCTTTAATTTTTGGATGCCTATATTTTTGCGCTTTTTTTTTATTGATTGCCTTTTTTTTACAATAAATTTTTGTTTTCAATTTTAATACAGAAGCGAAAAATTACTTAATTGCAAGAGCAAAGTTAAGAGATGTTCTTATTATACTTATAGCTTCTGAAGAATGAGAATCACTTATATAACATCTATATCGAGAATTAAAGTATTATTCATTAGTCCGATCCTTTGTAGAAGCTATCTGTAATAATAAACAAGCAAAATGGATTTATTTATCATAAAGAGACTCATCATTTTTTATCCTATTTCATCTTAATTATTATTACAAATATTTAAATTTATACAAATAAACAAGTAGACACATGTATTATCTGTGATAATATACATGTAGAACATCATATAGGATATTGTGGAGGACGTGAATTATCATGTAGTAGGTCAAGCATGATGCATGTTTTTACCTTTTCAACTCTATATAAGTTTAAATATCTATCTATGCATATTCATAACTGGAGGGCATAAATCTCAAATAAGTCTAAGTTAAATAGTATATTTATGTATTATGCAATTGTTTTATGTAAATATTAATTTAGTTATTCATGTATTACTTATTTCATCTTGTAACCTACATAAAATTAAACATATCCAGTCAATATTAAATAAACTATTTAATAGTCAAATAAAATACTTCTTTCGTCTAATTTTAGTTGACCCATATTAACTAGGCACAAGAATTAAGAAGTAGTAATGATAAGATAATTTTATCAAATTACCCTTTAAAAATAATAAATATAATATCTCAAAAAATATAATAAAAAAATAACAATAATTAACGATAAGAATAAATTAAGAACTAAATATAAAATTATCTTTTAATTTTATAAAGTAAATAAATATTATTATATATTTTAAAATAGTATAAGGACGAAGTAAAATTGTACAGAAGAGAGTATAAACATCAAATGGTACTCTATAATAAATATCTAAACAATTGAGTAGTTGCTTTATCTTTCTTGTGAATCACAAAAAGAAAATACAACTATTAATGACTAGTTTCCGGAAATTACAAGAAAATTTATGTAGAAATGTTTGGCGATTATGATTAATGCCACGTTACAATTATCTCCCAATTGAATCATGTGTCAACTTCACATTAAGTGAATCTATAAATAATTCAACACAATTTGGTAAGGTGAAGTGAATAAATACTTATTTTTGGAGTTCATTTAATTTATATCCATATTTTTGTTTGTTTAATTTATTGCACGAAGCATAATATTTGTATTGGAAGTTGCGAAATTTACGTGTGACTTTAGCTATATATATTAAAAGTATGAAGATTAAATATTGAATATTCTTTATTTGATATTTTAGTATAATTCATCAAAAATATATGTCATTGATATTATGATCATCAATAAAAAGTGTTTTAAAGTAAATTAAAATTTATTCAAATTCAATTTCAACAAATAAAATAATTTTTTTTAACTAGTCTATTTTTCTTTGAATGATAAATCCCTTAATTCTTAATAATTAAAAGAATATCTTGGAACCTATAAAGGATTTATTTGTCTATATATTACTATTTGATTATTTAAGTCCCGTTTTTATCTTGATGGTTAGGTTATCACGTCCTTAAAGTCTATACGCGATAGATAAACTCTTAGAACCATGACATATTTGCTTACTTCAATATAATTTCTTTTCACGAAAAGAAGAAAAATAGTTCATTACACAAAAGAAAAAAACTTTTTTTATAAGGTATAACTAAAAATTTCTCTTTATTTGATTCGATAAATCAATTAAAAAGTACTAACTAAACGTAAAATAAACTTATTAAAAATATTAAAATTGTACATATAGATGCAAATGAAATATAATTATAAGTAAGCTTTGGAGGGGGGATTAATTTATGAATGACATGGGGAGTACAATGAGGACAAATGATAATATGAAAATCCTTGACATGATTGACTTTAAATATTTTTGTATAAAGTTGTAGCTTTTGAAAAATTATTGATTTGATGGTTTCGGTAATAGTTTAAATTTTTGTATTATTAAATTATTAATTTTTAATAATTTTAGATTTTTTTAATAGGTTAATCGATAATTCTATAGTGGCTTAAAAAATTATATTTGTATCATTTGGTATATAAAGTTTTTTGTAATTTTATATTTTTATTTTTTAGTATCTCAAACTCTTAGTTATTCTGCAATAGAATAATATTTGCTTTTGAACAAAATGTAATCTATCAATTCATATGTATGGTAATCTGATTTGTCATCTTGTTTCTAAATAATATCAACAAAGAAAATTTTATGTCAAATCTTAACGGTCAAATCGATACGATCAATAACTGATAAATCAATATTCTAATGCTTCTATAATAATTTAGTATACCTACGAGTGATAATCAACAAACTTCAAAATCGAATCGAACCGATCGACATGATCCTAATTTCCAATATTTAAGTATTAGAATGAGTAAAAATGAGGACAATATATATATACACAAAATTTGGTGACCTATATGTAACTTCCCAAATCTTTTTTGGAGCAAATTGCCATCATCAAGAATCAAAGCAAAAGCCCTAAAACCTCAGCAAAACCCCCAAATTCATTCAGAAAAAATGGGACTAAATTTTCTAATAAGCTTAGCTAAACACACCAGAATTCAACATTCAAAGCAATGTTTCACTCACAAGAATTCAATTTCAATGATATGGACAGAATCTAAATCTTATAGTAACAATTTCAATACAAATACAGCTACTAAAACAACCCCTTGTTTCTCATTTTTGTTACTTTTAAGGAAATCATATTCATCATCTTCGTCTTCATCTTCATCTTCATCTGCGAAAACCCAAGTGGGGTTCTTGGCATGGTATTTGGGAGCTCTAGAATCTCGTCCAATTATCACGAAAAGTATTTCTTCTGCTGTTATTTATGCTGCTTCTGATGTAACTTCACAGGTAATTTCCCATTTTGTTTGCTAATTTTTGTAATTTATGTGTTTGGTTTATGTAAAATGCTTCCTAATATTTTTAGTGGAAAATGTTAATGATGTAGTTTTCTGGACCATTTGTGTTTGATTGGATATCTAAGTAAAACACCGACAACAACAACATACCAGTGGAATCCCATAAGTGGGGACTGGAGAGGGTATAATGTAGGCAGACTAACTCATAGATATAAATGGGTTATTTTCGAAAAACTCTCATCTTAAAAGAATCAAGCCCCATAAGTAGGAGGTACTAGATATGGAAAAGGAGAATTACTAATAATGGATATCTAAGTAAAGAAGGTAATAAATGATAATGGTACTAAGTGGAAGTTATGATCAAGAAAGGTTCTTTTTTTTTTTTTTGTGAAATCTGAAAATTTGAGTTTTTGAAGTTGTGGTTTTTGGAATTTGAAAGTTGTGTTTGGACGTGCATTTTACTTGGAAAAAATTTGAAGTTTTGTGAGTGAAAGTCCCAAAAACTGGTCTGGCTTTTGGGAACTTAAAAATATTTTGAGATGATCAATTCTCATCTCCAAACAGATGCTTGAAGGCAATTTTGCAAAATTTTATTCCCAAGATGTATAGTCAAACACTAGCTAAATGTTGATTGGAGCAAATGTGATCCATTAAGAGAGAGTTATATTCTTAAAGAATGACCTGCATTTTCCCTTTTTGGGAGAAAATATTTTCAACATTTCGAAATAATCAAATTGGAAAATGATTTCACTCAAGGAAAGCAGTTTCTAGTTTCCACTATACCGGAACACAACATATACTGGTGATTCGTGCTTTGATTAGAAAAACGAACTGTAAAGTTTGAATTTTTTGATTTGATGAGCGAATTGATCAAACGTGACTTGTAAGTGTCAATAAATATTAAATTTTGTCTTGTTATCTTTAATCACAAATGTTACAAGAAGCCCCAAAAAGGTCTCTTTTTGTGGTGACCAATGTTCAAGACTGCAAAGGCTCATTTTCCCCCATGTTAAGCATTCAATTCTCACTGTTTCTGATACTCAAAAAAACAAAAACAGTTAGCAACAAAAAGGTTCAATAACTCTCTCACAACTTCATTCACAAAACCCTGAAAAAATGGGACTAAATTTTCTAACAAGCTTAGCTAAACACACCAGAATTCAACATTCAAAACGATGTTTCACTTACAAGAATTCAATTTCAAGGATATGGACAGAATCTAAATCTTATAGTAACAATTTCAATGCAAATACAGTTGCTAAAACAACCCCTTGTTTCTCATTTTTGTTACTTTTTCGAAAATCGTATTCATCATCTTCATCTTCATCTGCGAAAACCCAAGTGGGGTTTTTTGCATGGTATTTAGGAGCTCTAGAATCTCGTCCAATTATCACGAACAGTATTTCTTCTGCTGTTATTTTAGCTGCTTCTGATGTAACTTCTCAGGTAATTTCACATTTTGTTTGCTAATTTTGGTAATTTAAGTATGTGTTTGGGTTATTTATAATGCTTCCTAATATTTTTAGTAGGAAATGTTTTGCATAATGATGTAATTTTCTGAACCATTTTTGTTTGATTGGATATCCAAGAGAAGAAGGTAAAAAATGATAATGGTACTAGTGGAAGTTATGTATTTTCTGCTTATGATGCTTGATTCTTGAGACGAGGGTTTTCTGGAAATAATCTCTCTATCTCTATGAGTTAGTGGTAAGGTCTGCGTACATTTCACCCTCCCCAGATCCCACTTGTGGGATCACACTGAGTATGTGGTTGTTGATGTTGTTGTTGTTGGTACTAGTGGAAGTTTATGATTTTTTTTTGTTTTTGTTGCGATGAAACCTGAAAGTTTGAGTTTTTGAAGTTGTGGTTTTTGGAATTTGAAAGTTATGTTTAGACATGCATTTTACTTGGAAAAAGTTTGAAATTTTGTGAGTGGAAGTCCCAGAAACTGGTCTGGTTATTGGGAACTTGAAAGTATTTGGAGATGATCAATTTTCATGGCCAAACAGATGTTTGAAGACGATTTTTCAAAATTTACTCCCAAGATGTATGGCCAAACGCTAGCTAAATGTTGATTGAAGCAAGTGTGATACATTAGGAGAGAGTTATATTCTTAAAGAATGACCTCCATTTTCCCTTTTTTGGGAGAAAGTATTTTCAACAATTCAAAATAATCAAATTGGTGATTCTTGCTTTGATTAGACAAATGAACTGTAAAATTTGAATTTTTTGATACGATCAACAAATTGATTAAATGTGACTGATTTGCATTTGCCAGATGATTACGATGTCACCTTCAGATTCTTTAGATATAATTAGGACTCTGCGAATGGCTGGCTTTGGACTATTAATTTTAGGAACAGCACAACATCTTTGGTTTAACTTTGTGGCAAGGGTTTTGCCAAAGCGGGATATTGTTAGTACATTGAAGAAGCTATTGATGGGACAGCTTGGTTTTGGGCCTGTAATTAATTCTATTTTCTTCTCTTTCAATGCTGCTCTACAAGGTACACATTGGGTTCCTCTCTCTTTCATTTGCTTTTTGCCTAGTTCCTGCTTTCTAGTACTAAAGTCGCTAATTCGATTCTCAATTATGCTATTTGTCACAACTCACAAATGAAAATGTCGATTGAAAAGGATGAAAGAAGGATAGTCTGAAAAGCATGTGGAAAATTGGTCAAAAAATCATTCAAGAGTTCAGAAAGCACCATTGGGGCGTTAGAGACGACTGATACACACTACACCTCTATGTGGAGGATTTAACCTTGCTTCTTCCTGCATTATAATGTAAAGCAATATGTTTGTTCTGTATATTCTGAAGGTAAAAAGAACATGACAATGTAAAGCAAAATTCAAGCAACATAAGGAATAATCATAGAGGCGGAATAAGGAGGTCCAATGAGAGAATACATCGTTAAACTTAACAGTATTATGGCCTAAAACTTGATTGGCACAGTTGGGATGTCAGATTCTAGTTGTGATTTGTTTCCTGCTATTGTTGATGTGTCTTTCTACCAGACCTCAGGAAACAGGTTTTTACGAGTTGATGCCTGTGGAATGCTTGAAACGATCTTCTTAATTACATGCAATATTTTTCTATTAAGTTGTTTAAAGTTGGCGAGACTGGTTGAATGATAAAGGTGAAAATTTACCATATCCAGTTGCTGAGGTTCTGAATATTACACTAAGGGATCTGTTTCTTCTTCGCTTTTTCCTCTTGTGAATCGCCGCCAGTACTGCGACTATAATCTCCAGTATAATTGTCAACACAATTGAAGAGTTTCATGACGCTGCAACCATTATCTAGGGAGCTTTTCTTAACCTCGTATAGTAAAAGTTCTGTATAACCAATCTGCTTGTGTGATCTAGTATTATTTGTCAGCTTTACTAGGTCTGGTCATTACCTTTGCCTTTTGATTTACTGTCTCATTGGTGCAACATGATTTAATCCTTCGGCTCTTTCTTGTTGTCACATTCAGGTGAGAATGGGGGGGAAATCATTGCAAGGTTGAAGCGTGACCTCCTCCCAACAATGACGAATGGCCTAATGTATTGGCCGTTGTGTGATTTCTTGACATATAAAGTAATTCCTGTCCATTTGCAGGTACTGTGTTACACTTTGTCATTTTTTAGGCAACTAGTGCATTATGTGTAATGAGATTTTGTTGCTTGGACTCTCCAAAAATATGGCTGCACTCATGTCAGATCTTCCAAAATGCACTACTTTTGGAGGATCCAACATGCGTCCAGTGACATTTTTGATGATCCACGACTTTGGGGGTCTGACTACAAGCCCTAACAGGAGGCATCTATTACTCTAGTTCTTATCTATCTCTCATTTACTTAAATTGCTCAATTCAGCTCCTTCGATTATTCTGAACTGTCTTTTAAACACTCGTGAGGTTTACGTTTTTGGTAATGCTCTTTGGCAGCCATTGGCTAACAGTGCATTCGCCTATGCCTGGACGATATATTTGACGTATGTGGCCAGTTCAAAGAAAGCTGTTACTGTTTAGTTTGTAACTCAAAAGCACTCAAGGATAGAATTGAGGTCAAATTATTGCTGATCAACACTGCACAGATTGAGGAGATCGACATCGATCTCAGGATGGTGTAGAATAGGTCAAGGCCCTTGACTCAAGGGTCATAGTTTGATTCATTCTTCCATTTATTTTCCTTATTTTGCACTCTATCAGTGAATGAAAGGCGTTGAGAACATGCCATGTCTGGTACCGTTACAATGTTGTACTTTTCGTGGTGTTTGCATTACGCTTATATTATTTTACCTAGTTTTTTCAGCCTTTGTAGTGGTATAAAGAAGCATTATGCTTCCTCTATTCAGGTCAGATGTATTTATGGACTCAGCAGCTACATTTTCCTGTGGTCTATTAGCTATATTCTGAAACAGCTTCTATTTGTACTCGAACCGAGGTTTTTTGAAAACAATCTCTTTACATCTATGGGGTAGTAGTAAAGTCTGCGTATATTCTACCCTTAGATCTTACAACAACAACAACAACATACCCAGTGTAATCCCACAAGTGGGGTTTACTTATGGAATTTTACTATGTATGTATATATATATTTTTGTTGCTTATCCGATATTCGGTGTTCACATTGAAGCTTGATTATTTCAGATTTGCACCGCATAGGGCCTATTCGAGGGAAGTGCTCCCTATCAAGGATTTTTTTAAATTTAGAGTTCAATCCCGAAACCTCTGGTTAAGGGAGAAACAGTCTCATTTTATGCACTATATCTTTTGGTGGTCTGGAAATAGCCGTTTTATGTTTTTAAACATAGGGGTTAGGCTGCGTACATTCGACCCTCCCTCACCCCGCAATGAGTGGGAGCCTTTCGAGACACTGGGATATGTTGTTGATGATCTTTTGGTGGTCATTCCATTGTGTACTATTCTATTAGCTTCTTTTTTTTTGGGGGGGGGGGGGGGGGGGGGGGG
>JAOTQJ010000011.1:19529177-19568262 GCA_025642045.1 Solanum sejunctum | reverse complement strand
TATTTTTGGGGGGGGGGGGGGGGAGGCGGGTCGCTAGGAAAAGGGGAAATGGGTGAAGTATACTAGTCGAATTCATGGTAAGATGATCCATTAGTCGTCATTTGGTCACAAGCTTATCTTGACATGTAAAACTAAAAAAAAAACTAAACGAGTTCAGTTGGTTGACCATCTAAATTTCTATTTTATTAAAGAAGGTATAATTCTCTGATTTTGTTATAGTAAGGTTATAACTTTAAATTTCTCATTTTATCTGAGATGATTTATAATCACGTAAATATATGTTTTTCCTTCACATAGATTTGAATAGAAGGGAACATAACTGTAGAAGATTCTTGACAATTTCTTTGATAAGAATAAGAGACTCCTAATGAGCAATCCACATATCTAACAATTAATTTCAATCATGAATATATGTGAAAGATTACTAAAGTGTCAAGAAATATTAAATTTTGTCTTGTTATCTTTAATCACAAATGTTACAAGAAGCCAAAAAAGGTCTCTTTTTGTGGTGACCAATGTTCAAGACTGCAAAGGCTCATTTTCCCCCATGTTAAGCATTCAATTCTCTGTTTCTGATACTCAAAAAAACAAAAAACACTTAGCAACAAAAAGGTTCAATAACTCTTTCATTTACTCTACCCTGTACACATTGCATTGTACAGCTTCATCTTCTCCATGACTCATCCTCACAAAATCATTTCTTTATTTTAATAATCGATATTTCACTAGTTTATATGATACTCTTTGACTTGACATGGTAATTAAGTAAAAAAAAAGGACTTTTGAAGCTTTTGCAGTGTAAAACAATTCTATGATACTTGTGTAGCTACGAATTATTTCATTAATGATAAAATGAAAATTTTAAAATTAAATTATTTTCAATTATAGTAAAGTAACATTTTTTTAGAATAAACTAAAAATAACAGAGTGTCACTGAGATGAAGGGAGTACTTTTTTTATTACTTTAATTTATTTATTTGGTTTAAATCTAACACGACATTCAATAAAGTAAATAAATTTTTGTATTTAATAATATTTAAAGAAGAATGAACTAAAATACCAACAAATATATAATACATGTATAATTTCATTTATATGTGTTATCATCGTGTATAATTTATGTATATCGATTACAATCGATTAGAAAAAGTAAACAATAAATTTGTTTGATTATTTGGATAAAGATACGTAAAATGTACTTCATATATTTCATATGACTTGATCTTTGTTGATCTAATACACTCTTTTAAGAATTTTTTAATTAGAAGTATATTTTTATAAACTAACTCTAGTAATAATACTTTGAAACTTTAAATTTAATTATTATTGTTAGTTCACATAGTTATATTTAATTTAATACTAAGAACAGATAAAAAAATATATAATAAAACACTCTTGATTTACTGAAATGTACGAGTAAAATGAAATATTAATATTAGGGGCAAGTAAAATGAAATAAAGGAAACATTGAAATATATTTTTTGATGATAAGGAGAATTCGCAATCACTAAGGGTAAATCCTTACTGCAATAGCTCACGAACCCCCCAAAAAAATAATCCATACTACAACAATCCCATTGTGACTAGCTCATTCTAGAAGGTAAAGTAAGAGATTTTGGACTTCAACTTTCAATATAAATATCCCAAACCCAAATAATTTAGCTACTGAGATCTCATACTTGTTAGTGAAAAAGTCGAAATTAAAGAGTTATAATAAATAGGTTAAAAACTTGATTATAAAACAAACCAACCCGAAACCAGTAGTATATATAGAATTACTTGGAATGATTTCTCCTACTCCTCATTCTACTCAAATGGGTTGAGTTTTATTCAAGAACTTCTCTTTTCTTGAAAAGGGTGTGAAGAAAATTTTCAAAAAATCAAATCTTTTTCTTACAGTATGAAGACCTTTGGGTTCTCTGTTGTGTTCTTGGTTATGGGGATTACAGCGTTATTGTCCTTTATTTGCTTCAGCACTGGAGGTAAAAAAAAGTAAAAATATTTGCTTTAATTTAATCTTGAATCCCTGATATTGTTGTGTGATATTACTGATTTATTTCATATTTGAACTTAAAAAGTTTTTATTTTGAAGAGATTTCACAATCTTGATTTGTAAAGTAGCTCTTGCCTGTGTTATAATGGTAAGTGGACTTGTTGTAGTTTGTTCCTTTTTGGACTTATTACTAGGGGCAAATCCTATGCACTAAGCAGCCTGCCCGACCAAAACGTCTATTGTACGCAACTTTAACTTCCATTTGGACTTATTACTAGCTATCTCAAAAATGTTACTTAAGTTTGTTCAAATTTTGTTTGTTGTTATTTTGGCTATTAGCAAATATGGAAACATGGAAAAGGCTAGCTATCAAAACAATCTTGATTGAAGCCTAGTTGATTGATTGACTTATCTGAGAGTTTTATTCATACATGATACACTAAATGCTCCACCGCTAGTGCGGGCCCCACAATTTGTTTGAATTTCATTCTTGCGAACGTAAAAAGCTAGGTATTTTATGTATATATTTTTGAAATTTGGTGTAATATTATGTTTTGAGACGAGGTCTTCGTAAATAGCCTCTCTGTCTCTATGCGGTAGTGGTAAGGTCTGGGTATATTTTAGCATTCCCAGACTCTACTTGTGAGATTCCGTTGGGTATGTTGTTGTTGTTGTTGGTGTAATATTATGTGTTGTCCCCTATTCTACAAGAAGGATGGAAGGTGCACTTGCTTGGATGGTGAATTATTTACCTAAGGGATTAGGAATCAATTTTCACGTTCTAGAAAGTGTAGATTCGCTCTGCTCCGTGGAGGGTTCTCATCTTAAAATAGGTCCCTCTTTTGTCCCTCTTTTGTAGTTTGTACCACCTTATATTTGTAGTTTATATCCGATTGTTGCATTATTTCATTGTTGTTACTGCTCTCCCTCTGGTTTGCTGGGTAAAACTCTCCATTTTGCATTCCCTTTTAAAACCTGTTTGGGAGGCTTTGTTTAAGTTTAAGGTCTATTGGAAACAACCTCTCTATCTCTACAAGGTAGGAGTAAGGTTTGCGTACATTGTGCCCTCCTCAGGCCCCACTTGTCGGATTATACCGGGTATGTTGTCATGTCCATGCAAACTATCTTTCTTGGTTGCTGTCCAAAGTGGGCTATTTCACTCCTAACTCGTTGCTCATCTTTTTTTACCCCTTAGCAGATCTAAATTCCTCATCTTTGTTGTTCAATCTATTCTCTTATCACACATCTTGTTATATGTATATGATACACGTAAAATTTATCCAAAACAAAGAAATGATACGCATAAAAATGGACATATTTAAGCGAAAAATTCCTAGTTGAATGGTTGGCTGATATGTGATATCCCTCTTTGTTTGTTTCTAACAGTTAGAAGAGAAGCCTTTATAATATTGTCTCGTTCCAGTTCTCGTATGCATCTTGCTGTTATTGAGTTACTTGTAATATGTTATGATCAAATTTGTTTCTCGATGGTTCTGATATCTGCCGAGGATCATTCACAAAGTCAATGTCAAGACTTAGTACATTTTGTGCTCAGTTTGCTTTTTGTTATATATTCATTTTCGGTTTGTTAATATCCACACTGCTGCTGTTAGAAGAATCATATGAGATATATACTGATCTCTGTTTTCCAGATACTGAGGTTAAAACTAACAGAATTGATCAGCAGATAGTTGTATTCGCAGTCTCACACGAAGGTATTGACGTAGCTTTCTCATAAATGAACTGCAGGAATGTCCTTCAAATGGCAGAATAACAATATGTCGATGAACATAAAGAGCAGGAAGCTGCAGGTACCTTATGGACGGTTATAACTTAATGGTGTAATGAATATTGATTAGTAAAAGACTCTTTTTTTATCTGCTATTTGCCATCTTCAGGACAATGGCTACAGTCCACGTACCAACGAGGAAGATTCAAGCAAGTTAGGTCTGGAAGATTATCGTCCCATAGATCCAGTTCCTAGCTCAAAAGCTTCCGTAAGAGCAGGACCTATTGAGCATGGTACTCCTCTTATGCCTTATATCCCGAAGCCTTCACCTCCTCCTATTGGCACCAACTATGGGCTCCCGTAAGCTCGTCTTTAGTCCACTTCCACCGCTCTGCTAAAGTTAGTCAAGTGTTGTTTTCCTTATGTTAGGAACTTCATAAAAGCCATGTCTTTACTAACAGTGTTTTTGCTGTAAATTTTGTCGAAACACTGTGTTTTATCATGGCGTGTAACTTGTAGTACGCCTTTAGCTAGGCGATACTAGCACAAGTAATCAGTTATTTATGTAGTTAAATTACGTACTACTGATGATTCTTCACTAGATGTTGCAACGATAGGAGCAATTGTTAAGCCACTCGCTGCCTCTATTGCATCGCGCAGTTATGTGTAATTGAAGGAGCTGCACCATCCATGAGTTTTTAGCATTAGGTACTTCTTCTAAATCACTTAGTCATAGACTACATGAGCCATAGTTTCAGACTTGGACCAGTAATTGTAGTAATAATTTTAGTGTTACTTGAGTTGAGGGTCTATTGAAAATAATCTCTTTCACCTCCCTAGGTCACAAGGTCTATCGTTCCCAAACTCCACTTGTGAAATTATATTGAGTATGTTGTGAACTTGTAATGTCATTTTCTTGATCAGTAATTGTTAGCATTGGCAATGATAAGAATTTTTGTTGTCTGATTGAAGGTTCAAGCCGTGAAAATAACTCTTCCTACAAAAATAACACAAGGAAAGGTGTATGATTCGACCTTTCTATAAATCGTGCATATGCAGAAAGCTTAGTGCACTCAATTTAGTTTAGAAGAGAGCATAAATTGCAAAATTATTTTGAAACTTAATAATTGATTTATCATTTAGTGTAATAAAATGAATTAATTAAATAATCAACTACGTTTAAACTTCTCAAGACAATACAAGTCCAGTTGATGGAAATCCTCTTAATTTCTTAGCTGGATGAGGACTTTCCGCATCATCCTCGCCGTATTCAAAACCCAGCCAATGACATTCCGGTAAGGCTGGAATGTTCAAGTCGAAGATATTGGTGGACCCCACACTGCCCGATGACGATGATGATGACGTCACCTTGCCCTCGTAGTGTCTCCTTTTGTGACCACCCAAAGCTTGTCCACTTGGAAAAGTCTTGTGGCAAATGGAACACTCATGAGTCCTTCCTCTAACGCCGTTGGCTGATGTGGCACTAACGGAATGTTCATAACTAACTTTATCTCCATTAGGAAACTGTTTACGGTGACTAGCTTTGTGTCCTCCTAGTGCTTGATAAGATCCAAAAGACTTGCTGCAAACTGAACATTTGTACGAATTCTTACTTGAAAAATCATTGTTGTTATTGTTAGTGCTGCGTGCAAGCATGAGAAGACAGAAAGCTAAATATTCTTCTTCGGAAATCATTGGATATTGTTGCTCCTTTCTGATGATGCTACGAGGTCGTTTTGATCTCATCTTGCATTTGGTCCATGATTCAAGGTGATTTTGAGTAGTGGTATTCAAAGCTTGGAGTGCCATTACTAGAAGAGAGAAGAGATGTAATTAAATTAAGCTTTGGTGATGTTGAATGAGTGAAGTGATGAGGGGTTTTGTTAGTATATAAAGGGGAGAAATTTAGAGAAGGAAGTTGCAAGTGAAGGAGTAGGAAGTTAGTTAGGTGGTTGCTCAAGGATAGTTTGAAAAAGATAATCATTGCTTGAGGGGCAAGTGGACTTTGTTTAGTGACTAAATGGCAAGTCTCAACAAAGATGGCTACCACAAACATATTAATTGGAATAATTGCCTAAGTTGATAGACTAAGTATACTCTCATACATGTCAAAAGTCAACAACACCTCTCTTTCCTCAAGATATAACATGATTAGTTAGTAGAGGTTTAAATTAGTTATGTTTGTGAGCAAAAAATAAGTAAATCTTTACGGTTGACTTTGCACCGAATTAAAGAATAGTAAATGATAGAAATAATTTCAGCAAATCACTCTTTGAATATAGTGTCTTGAAAAATATAATAGTAAAATGATCATAATTAATGATAAGGGTCAATTAGAAAATAAGTTAAAATTATCTTTTGATTTCAAAAGTAGACAAATATTGTTGGGCATCAATTTTTAATATAATGAACAAATAAAGATCAATAGAGAGAGTATAACATAAAAAATTTGAATTACATATCCAAATAAAACTTTAACTTCATCTAATCATATGATTTCATATCCTTTTATTTCAAACTAGTGGCGTTTTAGTGTTTGATATTCTTCTAATTTTATTCCTTTTCAAATAATTAAGAAATTAATACTAAGGAAATACATTTTTGTCAAAGTACTTATCAAGGGTAAGTCGGTTAAAATACTCTTTATTTTTAAGAAATAAGTAATTTATTAAGAAATGTGTTGAAATTAAAAACATCATTTATTTTGAAACGAATCAGAAACTAAGATTAAAATGTATGTGACAGTTAAACTAAACTTAAAAGGGGTAAATATGCATCAATTTTACAAAATTTCTCTTGTAAATAAATCACAGTTCTTTAAAAAGAAGTTAATTAAATGATCAAATAATCTTTTCTCCAAGTGTATTCCATATTTACAAAAAGAATATGTTTCGTCTGTCCACCCTAATAGTCATGTAAATTATTTATATTTATATTTAAATTTGACTTAATTCAAATTTATAACAAAAAGTTATATATATGCTAAAAATAAAATGTATTCTAATAAAAATAATTTTATAATTAAAATTCGAATATTAAAAATAAAAATAATACTTATCATTGTAAGTCTCACAAAGGGCGGCTACAAGAACATAATGTTTCTAATTATTAGAAAAATAGTTATAATTACCTTATAAGTTTGTGATTAATTGCATAAATATTTTTTTAATACATTATTACATTCAGTGTTGTATGGCAATATTGACTTAAATCTTGTATGACTTTATCAGCTGCCCTGCTAACAAGTTGTCAACATTATTAAATTCATTTTCCTTACTACTCTTTATAATAGGGTTTAATTTTTTATGAGTATAGCTAACTATATATATTGTCGACGAATCTGGATTCATGTCGGGAAGTTTCACATTGGGGATAAAACACTTCTTAACAAAAGTGGTTCTGTACCCAAGCTCGAACCCAAAATCTTGGCAAAAATTGAAGAAATACTTACCAATTCACCATAATCCTTATTGATATGAATTTAAATTGTTATTGGACTTTAGCTAATGACTATAGTCTATATATGTTCTTAATTGGGAAAACTTACTTAAGTAGGCAAATCATATGATATGTATTTATATTATACTACTATAATTTTAAAAAAAATATAATTTATAGCTGTAGTTAGAGTTTTGTTGCTATTTTCTCTTTCTTCTCTTCTTTTCTCTTTGTAATTTCTAGTCAGATGTCTAATTACATATGTATATCAGCTGCATATATACAATTATTTTGACAAATATATAGAATCAATTCACCAGATATACATATATAATTCGTCTCTCTACCCTCTCTCGCTCGCCTCTCTTCTCCTTCTCCCAATCTCTCTTGCCAGATAGACAAATACATATGTATATTAGTTATATATATATAATTATTTGACAAATATACACATACAAGTTGACAAATATACATATACAATTCGTCTCTCTCCTCTTCCTCTTGATCTCGCTCGCCTCTTTCCTCCCCTTTAAGTCACATAACCGAAGTTATGTCATGTAATTATACAAAATCAAGCCTAGGCTACTTTCCTATTCTAACACAAGTTACAAAATTCCAAGAGAACAAAATCATAGCAATAGCAGTTTCTTCAAAAAAAAAAAAAAAGTCAAATCAAATCAATGAAATCAAATAATCACTTTGACCAAGTGTACTCCATATTTACAAAAGACAGTATTTTTACCCGTCCTCTTAAATAATCAAATTATGTATAGCTTTGTTCAAGTCCTAGCTATTGTTAGAATATATATATATATATATCACCGAAATTTCTTTGATTTCTTAGCTGGATGAGGACTTTCCACATCATCCTCATCGGATACAAAACCCGGCCAATAACATTCCAGGAATGTTCAAGTCAAAGTTGTTGGCGGACCCCACACCACCCGATGACGATGATGATGTCACCTTGCCCTCATAATGACGCCTTTTGTGACCACCCAAAGCTTGTCCACTTGGAAAAGTCTTGTGGCAAACGGAACACTGATGAGTCCTTCCACTAACGCCGTTAGCTGACGTGGCACTAATGGAATGTTCATAACTAACTTTATCTCCGTTAGGAAACTGTTTACTATGACTAGCTTTGTGTCCTCCTAAAGCTTGATGAGATCCAAAAGATTTACCGCAAACTGAACACTTGTATGAATTCTTACTAGAAAAATCGTTATTGTTATTGTTATTGTTAGTGCTGCGTGCAAGCATGAGAAGACAGAGAGCTAAGTATTCTTCTTCGGAAATTATTGGTCGTTATTGCTCCTCCGTGATGATGCTACGAGGTCGTTTTGATCTCATCTTGTATTTGGTCCATGATTCAAGATGATTTTGAGTCGTTGAATAGTTCAAAGCTTCAAGTGCCATTTTTTTAAAAAAAAACTTTTCTTGAAGGAGATAAACTTGAATTTGTGAGTGAAGAGAAGAGGGAATATTTGAAAGTAATATACAAGTGTTGAGTAAGATTTTTATTGGAGATAGAGAAGGAAGTTGCTAGTCAAGTAGTAGGAAGTTGAATAAATGAAATTGAAAATGATCAAGTGGAAGTTGTTAAGTATAGAAAGGCGGCTATAAGGATGAAGGCAAGCTATATTTATTTAAGGATGGTTACATCAATATTTTTTGTCGAATTTTTTTCTAAATATTATAAGTTAAATATAGATATTTCGATATAAATATCAATTATTGAACATCCTTAATACAAAAATCACCCACCCATATTTTAAATGTATGAACATCCTTGATGAAAATGTTGATTCCGTCACTGGATGAAGGAATACCTTCTCGGTTCTATTTATGTGATACTTTTTATATTTTGTAATAATTTAATTTTAACATAATCATTTCATTCCTAATGAGATAATTTATCATCACATAAATATTAATAACTTGTTTTAAACACATATTTTAGAACTTTTTTTTTAATTTTATGTCAAGTCGAATAACGCAGAACTAGAGGGAGTATTTTATTAAGTGCAAGTGGTATAGACTAAAGAATCTGAGACTAAAGACTCCTTCAAATGTCAAAACATCTTTCCTTACAACAAAATAAAGAACTTGTGGGAAGCTAAAAATGTATGTTGACCTAAATATTGTGTGACTTTATCAGTTGCCAGCAGCCACTTGCTAACAACTTGCCAACTTTGCCAAAATGGATAACAAACTCAAGGTATGAAATGTTAATTTATGTGTTCAATCTAA
Organism: Solanum sejunctum; assembly: GCA_025642045.1. NCBI lineage: Eukaryota > Viridiplantae > Streptophyta > Magnoliopsida > Solanales > Solanaceae > Solanum > Solanum sejunctum. Next base: position 19,558,852 of record JAOTQJ010000011.1, on the reverse strand, counting down.
CTCACACTTTAAAAAATTAGTTCAGAAATCAAAAGATTGTTCAAACCTTATAAGAAGAGTAATATTTTATTCATTCACTAACGAGGGACATCCATTCATCAAATTACCCCCCTCACGCTTGAATGTGAACATTCTTTATTTGATGTTCCATTGTTCGGTCAAGTGTGTGCATATTCATAGACCGGGGTATTTCTATCCTCCACAATTGTTTGATTTTTTGGGCTCACACAAAGGCGGAATCATGATTTTTATTTAGAGTTTCAAAATAGGGGTGTGCATCGATCGATTTGGCTTGATTTATCAATTTTTGGCTTTTAAATATGTTAAACTAGTAAAATAATTTTTCTGGAGTTTTGATTTATCAATTTTACGTTCTTAACAGTTCGATTTTCGATTTACTCGATAAGAATGATAAATAAAAATCTGCATTAATAAAAAGCAAATAGAGTACAAAGATTATGTTTACAAACTTGCAAAAGTTATAATTAGTTAATTACAAACTAAAATACTAAAGTAGACAATGTTAATTTGAAAAAGTGACTTTGACTTTTGAAAATCCGATTTAATACTTAATTAATTTAATTACAAAACAAATTCTCAAAAATTAAAAGAGTTATCACCTAATTTTAAGGATAATTAGAAAACCAATAAAACATTTAAAAAGACTTAATAGAATTTTTTTTTAAAAATATAAAAGAGAGAGAATTCGGGTTCAATTACCATCTTGAGAAGAAGTTAATCACTCAAAATGGTCGCTAACTTGCAGTTGACCGACGATTAGAAAATCTAATTAACTTTGAAAATTTGACTAAACTAAAAAATTGACTAAAAGAGTCGACTAGATTTAAAAAATTAACTATCTTTGCAAAATTGACTAAGTTTGAAAATGGACTAAATTTAAAAATTTGACTAAGTCTTAGAAAAATTGACTAAGTTCAAAAGAGTTGACCCATATTTGAAAGAGTTTTCACTAAAGTCTAATTTTGTAGAAATAATTCTAACGCTAAAACAAAAATTATTAAGGCGAAAATTAACGTAAATGATAGACATATTGGGGAAATTAATTAGATTAACAAAACAAATAGAATGTTATTGTTAGAACAAACATGAAACATAATAATAAAATAAAATAAAATACACTAAAAAAATCTAAATTATTTGGGCTTAGCACGCCCGAATGCACCTGTTCTAGTTTCAAGATAAAATTGGGCCTGCATAGCCCATTCTCTCTTCTTACTGCTGCTGCCTCCAAGTTGGGCCTTTGACCCATTTTCTTAACTGTATATACTTAGTGTATACCAGTGTATACTTATTGATTTCAACTTCCATGATACCAGTAATAAGATGCAATTACCTACGAAATGCAACATTAGCAACTTTCAGTGAACAGAAACAAAGAAGCCAACCAGGTCTTTGCTATAGAAATAGAAATTTCATAAGGAAATTCTGATTGTTCTGGAACCAAAAAAAAGAAATAAACTTTAGTCAAGGACATAATGTTCCAGGGATTAGCAGAGGGTGAAAACATCATCTCAACATGTTTTGTCTTAACAAAATAATAGAACCAAATGGGTTTGAAATAAAGGATCTCACCTACACATGCTTATATTAAAGGGAACAAGATTAAACAAAAGCAAAATGACTTCATCAACATATTAACAAGCTATGTTCGTATGTTAACATGCTTGTAACTCGAAGGACAAGCTGTAACATGTTAAAGCCTCAAACATTAACAAGCAAATCTAGACCAAAAATGAATAAAGGAAGTCATAAATTGTATTCCATCTAACTCAATAAGACTCGAAATAGGTTAGTACAACATCTAAAATAGCAACAGAGATAAGATAGATAACAGAGATGAACTTCACTACATAAACAAAGACTCAAAAACTCAGAGGATCTCTTACACAACTCAAGCCATTAACAGGCTTAAGTGAGAGTAACAGTGCTCAACAAAATCAGAGATATAAATGACGGAAGAGTATCCTAATTTAGGCAAAAAGGAACATGACAATGACAAATGCACTCTTTTCTTGATGGACCAAAATAGAATAGAAACATGTAAACAAAGAAACAGACTCATAGGCATGCATATGACTATTTATGACCAAAGAGACTCATATTTTGTAGAGAAGCAAGCCAAAGCATCACTAAATGACCTCGATAGCAGACCAGGCAAGTCTTGTTCACAGAAAAACAAATTGGCATTATTTCATAGAACCAGAAACATCAGCAAAATGAACTATCGGGCTAAATTTGAATATTACAGCATGTACTTGAGAAGCAAAATCATTTCAGCACTAGTTTTGACTCTTAGCAACTCAATAGTAAACAGAAAAGGTAGTAGCAGCACTCTCAATCTGTGCAAGTATAAGGCTCAACTGTTAACGTACAGAAACATGAGAAATGAGTCATTTTAGACATACCACATCTGAAAACAACTCAAATTCGACTAACATATCATACTCATTGGATAAGAAACACGAAATCAATAGGTAATGCAGACCCTTAAGACTTGATCGAGACTGAGAACGATTTAACGACAATTAACAATAAACCACAGCATCGACTCGCCATAACAGAGCACTCCCAGTCAGAACGAACTAAGTGCAATCATAAAAACTTCGATATAGCTTCAACACTCGCGTTCGAACAAAGTATATGAAACTCAAAACGAAAAATGAGGTTAGGGCTATTGGGGGAAATTGGGGGCACGTGACCCCCCACTCGCGCATACAATGTATGATATGTATAGTGTTTAAGTCGTCATCATCATCATCATCATCAACATACCCCAGTGCCTCGAAAGGCTCCCGCTCATTGCGGGGTGAGGGGGGATCGAATATACGCAGCCTAACTCTTATGTTTAAAAAAACATAAAGCGGCTTGAGGGATATTGGTTTGGGTTTGGGATTAGATTGGGCTGAAACTGGAGCACAAAGCTGAAAAAGGGTTCAAGGGGTAGGATATTTAATGTAAAACGATTGCAATTTTGACCAATTAAAGGTAATTAAATTGAATTCAATTGACTAATTTCAATACACAAAAAATTATACAAATTAATTAAAGAGTTTTTAATATTATCAACCTGAAATAATTAAGAATAATAACTCCTAAAATAAAAAAAAATCTATTTGAGAAAATATTTTTTGCATTTTCGAAAGCTAATTATTTTAAATTATTAAAATTAAAAGTTCGATGATTGATTTATACCGTGGAGGGTAATAATTGGATGCAACAGACAACTAATCACTTAAGTACTATAAAAATTAAAATATGCAAAGTATTGCTATAGTGTCTTATTATTATTAAATTACTAATATTTAATATCTACGAAAGGGTAAAATAATAAATCTTATTGGGTTATCAATTTACCCAATAATCCAAAAGTAAAAACCAATATCAAACCAATAACTCAATAATCTTTACTTTTTTTTTTTTGAAAACCATTAAAAATCCTATAACCTAATAATCCAATAACAATAAATCAATAACTTTTTTATCGATTTGATTTATCAGTCAATTCAATTTTTACCCATTCCTAGTTCAAAATATACAGAAAAAAAAATTAATACACGAAATAGTTAAAAAGGGTTCAACAACTATTGTATATATACATAAAAAAAATAATCTTAACCTTGTATTAACTGTATCATTTTCTATTGAAGGAGGTTCAGATGAATCCTGGCTTCTTACTAGGTCCCCTGGGCCACATCATGGTAATTTTTATCAATTTACAATGGCAATTTTTTTGGTAATTGAAAAGACATAATGCTCATTTTATGTAATTATCTCTTTTTTTTCTTTCAAAAATCTAAAAACTAGTGAAATGGGCCTAACAACAAACATTCCCCAAACTTTCATCAATATAGTGGATTAATGGGCTGGGAGGCCTTATGATAGTACAAGTCTAGATAGAAAATTTGCACAAATAGGAACTTCAAGTGCCACCATTTAGATATTAGCCTCATTTAGAAAACAAAAAGAATAACAAAGGATCGCAACCTAATTAATTCATGAGAAATATTATTAAATTCAGCGTAATCTGTCCATTTGATCGCTTAATTTTATGAAGTAGCATTTAACTAATAGGGTTTTATCTGTTCAAATTTAGCGCAATCCATCCATTTGATCACTATAATTTTAGCCCATATGGTTTGATCTTCACATGGTAAATTTATAATCAACACTTTATATAGATGTCACTAAAGGTTTTAATGACTATGATTGTAATGATATTATTTCAATATAATATAACGACAAATATATAATTGTTGCTAAACAATTACCACAAAGTACTTTATTTGTTGTAATATATGTGGGTATAACTCGTGTAGGTTTATACTATGATATTTGATTTAAGTTATACATTGAAATTATATAAAATCGCTCACTCACCAAAAAAAAAAGTTCTGACTCTACTAATCAAGTATCTACCCAAGCAAAAGAAGAAAATCGAATATGTTATTGCAATTGATATGCTATGGTGTATATATATGTCTACTATATGAAACATGAGAATTGTTGATCACATTTTTACATAGTTAGCATAGGGGGATCTTATTAATGTGTTATATATGACAATAATTAAAAGCAAAATGACATTTTTTATTGCTTCCAAATTCATAAATTAGAGGTCAATCCCCATTCCATTGTAAGTAATTGGTGCATACATCCACATATCATCTGAGCTCAGTAACTGCAGTAACATGAAAGCATTTAATTATTCATTTTATCAAAATAATAAATTAAAGAAAGTGAAAAAGAAAAAGGGGATATTTTTGTTTTTATTTTTATTACCTTAATTTGTGTCTGCAAAAACTTCACATAATGGACTGCTTCTTCAAGCATTGTGCTCAAGTCAACCTGAGTTAGATCATTTTAAAAAAACGAACTTAGAGCATTGTATATTATTTCAAGCTATGTTGCTCGTACTCTTAAAAAATATCGTATTATCTATATCAATTTTTTTTAAAAATTACCTCTTTTGAATAATGTGACATACACCTATCTATGTTTTTTTAAGAGTCCAAGCCAGGGGCTGAGCCACCTTTATTCTAGGAGGTTCGTCCACTTCATCGAAAAATTATATTATTTATACATCGTTGAAATGTGCATATATACCAGATGTCAAGCTGACTTTGACTAGTTTGTGTATTTGCTTTCTCAAATTTTAAATCCTTTAATTGAAATCCTAACTCCGTCACTGATCCAACCAATATAGAGAAGGGCTTCATTCGAATCCCTCGTTGTTTGAAAAATTACACTATATATAAAAGGTCAAAATTATTTTTTATGTATGTATAATTGAAGTTGAACCCTCTTGACTTCTTCGTATATTTATTTATTTATATTTTTATTTTTTTAATAAAAATTCTGATTCTTCCACTTGTTTACCTTTGTGCCATTGGGGACAAGACTCTGCAAGATTCTCAATCTTTCATTGATTCTTTCTCTTCTTTTCTGCATTTTTATGAAAATGAAACTATTAATTTCAATATTTGACTTATATATACAAAGTATATAACATGTTGTAGCAGATAAGTTGTCTTATTTTTTATATTTCACTTTTTTTAGACGATTATCGATATTATCTTTTAGGTTACGCGTAATTGAATAAAAGCTAATATTCTTACCCTTGCATAAAGGCTTTGTGGATCAGTTGCAGCTCCTCTGCTTGCCCTTGTTTTGGTTTTCAAATTTGAATCATCCTCAGAGCTACAACTACTTGTGCTCTGTCCATTGTTGTTAGTCTCTTTGTCTCCAACTTCTTCATTATTCATTTGGATATTTTTCTGGTTCTTGTCAGCTTTTGTTTGGTTATTCTTCTTAGTTTTTGGTATCTGCATTTTGAGCTATGTTGTTCAAATTCTTCAAACATACGATCGTATTTCTGGCGAATTCTCCAAATGTAAGGATTTGACACACATCTACCAAGATTTTTTAGAGAGTTTTGTTGCTCAAATTTAATATGGTGCCGTATTTGTATCAGATTCTCCAAATATGTACAAGTTTTGAAGGATTTGGCACACATCTGACAAGATTTTTGAGAGAGTTTTGTTGCTCAAATTCATAAAAATGATGCCGTATTTGTGTTAGATTCTCCAAATGTGCACAAGTTTTAAAGGATTTGGCACACATCTAGCAAGATTTTTGAGAGAGTTTTGTTGTTCAAATTCATAAAAATGACATTGTATTTGTATCGGATTCTCCAAATATATATATATGCACAACTTTTGAAGAATCTAACGAGATTTTTGAAAAGTTCAAATAACAGTTCATAAGTTCAAGATTCTAACAAAAAAATAAAAGAATTTTTAGGATTGATTTCTCAGATAATCACTCAGCTAATACCTTCTTGCTTTTAATTTTTTTCCAACAAAGAAAAACCACTTTGAGAGATAATAATTACCTATTATTTTAGTGACTATACGAGAAAAAATGACTAATTTTTTTTTGTATACTCACATGATCTCTTGACACCTTTGATTTCTTCTTGGGATTTTCAAAATCCTTGAACTTCTTCTCCTCTACTACCAATTGAACTTCATCAAACTTCCTCTTTAGCAACATTTCATTGTCCAATTGGCTATAATTATTCCCAAAATCTTCCTTCATAACATAATCATCATGAGAATAATCTTGATTATAGGATGAATTTTCAAGATTCTTGTAGCCCATCATGTAAAAATCAGTGGACTTATCAATGCTATTTTCTTGAGAAAAATAATCTATGTTACTAGTACTATTAAATGTTTGAGAATTTGGAGAAGAAAAAAAACTCCCTTCAATAATATTTTGTGATGGATAATGATGATCATCAGTTAATTGAAACATGAAATCTGATGAATTTTCAGTAAAGAACATTTTGCTTAATGATTGACAATATTCTTCATCAAAAAAGGCTCCAATTGGCTCCATTATATGTGAGTGAATTTTTTTCTTTTTGGAAGTACTAAATATTATTCTCAAAAAAGTGATAGAGACAAAATAAGCTTTTTGGGGATGATCTCACTTGGTATGAGACAAAAGTTAGGAACTTATTTATAGTGCATAAAAGTACTAGAAAGGGCCATAAGGAAATGGAAAGAATGTTTGGTTAAATAAATGATACAGTAATTTAGTTGGTTGATTATTTAAATTTTTACTTTGTTAGTAAGGGTTTAGTTTCTCACATTGTAATCTTCTCCTTCGTTTCCCCTTTCTCTACCCCCAATTAAAATAATAATAATAATAATAATTGATACCCCCTCTATTTTTATTTACTTGTCATGTTTTACTTTGCGCAGAGTTTTAAAAGGTATATTTTTAAATTTTATATTCTTAAATATATTATGTGAAAGTTAAAATTAAAAAAATTATTAATAAAACATTCTTTTTTTATATGGATTAATAAAAAGTAAGGTAGGATAAATAAATTGAAATGCAAATAGTATTATTTTGAAAAAATTAAGCGGATAAGCAAATATATACTAACTCATTAGCTAACATAACTATAGTTTGAATTTATCATGGCTCGCGGCAAATATCTAGTTGTAACTACAGTTTGATTTTTGTATAATTCTAGCAATTTGTACAAATATTCTATGTGAATTAAATTGTATAGTAAAATATACAACACAACGGATTGTATAGCGATTATACAAATATTGTGCACGAATTGTATAGTAAAATATACAAACAGTATACAAAAGTTATGAATTGTGTAGTAAATTATAAAAATATTATGCAAATTATACAAATAATTCTATAACTATAATTATAAAATATAATTACCCAAAATATAACTATGAAACGTAATTAAAATAATTTTCTATTCCTCATTTATTTACATAATCTTATATATTGAAATCCATAATTCCACAAGGAATCTTTTATGAATCCACTGTGGGGCCAACCACCAGGCAATTTACAACTAAGAAGTGGGACCAAGTTCATGCAACTGATAAAATAAAATAAATAAAATAAAATAAAGTTTGTGTCATCCTTTTAATGAGATTAATCATTAATGAAATCTTGGACTAATTAGAAGGATAACTGTCTTAATCTAATCATTGGGACACAATATGACTTTTATCTGATGAATGAATTAAATTTGTCTTGTTAAAAACTATTTAATGAGTATTTATGAGTTTGGTGGAAAGAGAGAACAAAAAGATGTAAATTAGGATAATAAAGAAAACACTTTTATGCAAATTTAATATTACTCATTGGTTTCTTGTCATTTCCATCCCCCTAGATTCAAAGTGAAAAATTTAATATTTCATTATTGTGGAATTTTATATATAAAATATATTTTACACATATTCGTAGAGAGAAAGACTTATATTCTGGATCAGCTGAAATGCATTAAGGATGATAAGGACGATGTATTAATGGAGGATGAGTTTATTAGACGTAGATGACAAACGTATACTACCACAAACTCTTGAATATAGAGGAAGACATTAAGTATTGAACGATTTAAAGCATTCCAAGAGTCGTCATGATTTTTAATATTGTAAGCGTACTAAAATTGAGGAGGTAGAGGAGATTATGCATAAGATGAGCATGGTATTTTTTCCGATTAATAAATTTACTATATATGTTTTCAATTTGCTTTCATAAAATTAATTAGGAACCTACCTAATTATTCAATGCAATTATTTATATATAAAAAAATTATGATTTATTCAAAACCCTAATACTTCATTTATTTCTTATTCTTGGTTGTCTTGTTTTATTTATTTTATTTCTTTTTTTCCCTTGAGCTCCTATTAACTATTACATAATAAATTAAAATTTAATAAGATTATTAGATAAACTAGCTGGCCGAACGTCCCCATACATCATATATGAAAGTTAAAAATATAGGACTTAAAATTCTCTCTAAAGACCTAAAGTCCTCAAAACCCTAGTTTCATCGGAAGATGGCCAATATGGCCGGTGGGCAGCCACCAATGGTGGTTGCTGGACCATCGAAGGATGGGGGTTGCACCTCGTCAAGAAGGGAAGAGAAGTTATGCGAATGTACTGCACCCTCAGAAGGTGCAACAAGGTTTGATTCCAGTGAAGCCAATCACGTACCTGCATGGGGGCCGAGAGTGATTTGGGAGGAAGAAGAGGTAACACAAATGATCGTCAATGAACAATTACAATTTGTAGTGACAAAAAAATTCTCATATAGATCGTCAGATATACATGATTTAAGGAGATTAACACCTTTACAATGTGAGCTTAAAGGAGAAGTAAATATTGGATTTTTAAATAATTGATATATTCTTATCAGGACATCACGCATGGAAGATTATGTACATCTATTATCTAAACCAACTTTTTATATTGATTACAAAAATTGGAATTACCCAATGCGGACATTGAAGTGGGACCCAATATTTGACCCGACAGCAGAGACCACCATTGCAGTAGCCTGAATTTCATTCCCATCGTTGCCTCTGAACTTTTTGTGTAGAGAAGCTATATTCTCACTTGTAGCAGCAGTTGGCAAACCTTTCCAGATAGATATGGCTATCACTAACAAAATCAGACCCAGTTGTGCAAGAGTGAAGGTGGAGGTGGACCTATTAAAGAAATTACCAAAGAGAATTAATGTTGGCATAAAGAAGAAGACTGAAGATGTTATATCTAAGTGAATACAAATAAAAGATGATTATTTACCCAAGTACTACCGCACTTGTAAGCTGTGGGGCCACAATAAAGATGATTGTTATGTGCTTCACCCGAAGTTATTTGATGGAGATAAGAAAAAACAGGATGATAAGAATCTTAGCAAAGATAAGAAGGGCAAGACTAAGGACGGGAATAACAATGCCAAAAAAGAAGAGAAAGTGCAAAAAGATAAAAAGGGGAAGGACAACAAGGAGAGGGGCATGAATAAGGAGGCGATAACTAGATGGGATTTCAAACCCAAGGTGGATCCTCTAAATACCTCCAATCAATTTTAACTGCTGGAAGGGAAAAAAGAGGATGGCACAGTTCATAAGGTGAAACAAAACCAGCAAGACAATCAAAGTAGGTCCAGCTAGAGGAGACGTTTAGGCAGAAAGGTGGGGAGCAAAAAGATTTACAGCAGAAGAATGGGGATGGGATTGATGAAGGGGATAATATCAACAGTCCAAAAAAAGTCAATTCAAACTCTAATACAGGGGAAATATGATAAGCCAGTGGAAGGTAAGGGGGAGATAAATGTTAATAATAAAATTACAGTCAGTGAACAAGACAATCAGTCCACAGCAAGAAAAAATATTATCACGCAGGGGGAGAGTATAGTGGAGATAGACAAGGAAGGACAGGAGATACAATCATATACCAAGGCCACATTGGTTGATATGGGGAAAGAAGAACATAGTCAGAGCAGTACCAATCGGGGGACAATATTGAGAACACACACGTAATTGAAGGATAGAGTGGGTGATGATAGTAAGAGTGGAGGAGGATCTACAGCAAAACATTAAAGAGGTCTCGAAAACTAGGGACCTATCACATCGGAGTGTCAGGGAGCTGAATAAGGATAAAAACAAAGGCAAACTTACTATATCAAAGAATAGTCAAACACAAATAAGGAGTACATTACTGCGACCACCAGGAAGCAAATAATAATACACAACATTATATTTTGGAACATTAGATCAGTACATTCTCAAAATTCTTTTGAGAAAGTGATTGATCTAAAGAGAAAACATCATTATTCATTTATTACCCTTTTTGAATCCTTCAGGGTCCCCCAAGAAATAGACAATTATAGAAGGAAAATAAGAATGGAGAATGCTAAGATGAATTATTCAAGGAAGATCTGGCCGTTTTGGAATGATGAATGGGAAGGGGAGATCATCTCTGACACTATCTAGCAAATCTCTCTTAAGTTCACATACTTGACAACTCAACAACAAACAATGATTAAATATGTCTATGCAAGGTGTAATGTATTAGAGAGGCTTGAATTATGTGAAGACATTAGATGGGTAACTGAAGATTGTACTATACCATGGCTCGTAGGGGTTGATTTTAATGTGATCCTATCGGATAGTGACAAGCTTGGGGGAGTCCCAGTTGGCCAAGTAGAAATTGCTGACTTCTCACAGTGTGTGAATGATGCAGGGCTTACAAAATCGCCATTCTCCGGTAGTCTATACACATGGTGAAATGATAGAACAGGTGATAACAACATCTTTGAGAGGTTGAATAGAGTGTTTGGCAATGAAATGTTCTGGTCTACCTGTAATCAAAGTGAGGTGACCCATCTAATCAGGGATGGATCAGATTATGCTTCACTACATATGAGTTATAGATCTGGGCAAGCTACACAAATAAAGAAGCCTTTCAGATTTCTTTAACTTCTGGTGCACTCATCATTCTTTTGAAAAGGTGGTCAAAAAAGCTTGGGAGGTGCCTGTGGATGGGGCACCATTCATGGTTTTACAGGAAAAGCTAAAAAGGGTGAGATGAGCCTAAGGCCATGTAGTAAAGCAACATTCGGTAATGTTTTTCAGTAAGTTGCCACTATAGAGGATGTGGTAAAGGTAAAAGAGATGCATTTAAAGCTAAATCCTTTAGAGGAAAATAGGCTGAATTGAGGAAGGTGGTGGTTAAGCTAAGAAGATTTCAGAAATATGAAGAGAAAATCTAAAATCAAAAGGCAAGCATAAATTGATTTAAAGGAAGGGATAAAAACACTAAGTTTTTCCATGCTCACGTGAAGGGCAAAAGGAAAACTCTATGGATTCATAATATAGAAGATGGCCAAGGAAATATATTAATTCAGACCAGAAAATTGGTAGGTAAGCAGTCAGTATCTTTCAATAGCAGTTTAGGTAGGAGGAGCAGCAATAATATTTTAATCCTCTAGACTGCATACCAAATATTTTTACACAAGAAGATAGAAGTACCATGGAAAGATAGCCTGATAAAGCAGAGATTAAAAAAGTTATATTTGATCTCAACAAAAACAGTGCAAGTGAAATTGATGGTTTTTCAGGTGCCTTTTTCCAGACCTACTGGAATATAGTCAAAGAGAAAGTGATTCAGGTAGTGCTGTTGTTCTTTTATGGGCTGAGTTACCAAGGTACATAACCCATACTACTTTGATCCTAATATCAAAGAAGGAGGTGATAAGAACCTTTGGTGACTTAAGACCAATAAGCCTAAGTACTTTCATGAATAAAATGATTTCAAAGATGCTACAAGGTAGAATGGACAAGGTTTTGCGCAAGATTATATCCTCCAATCAATCTGGGTTTATGAAAGGGAGAAATATTTTAGAAAATGTGCTATTGGCTCAGGAAATAGTAAGGGATATCAATAAAAGGGCTAAGCATGTTAATGTGGTGGTCAAACTATATATGGCAAAGGCTTATGACAGAGTATCTTGGATATTCCTAATCAATATCATGTGGAAGTTTGGATTTGAAGAGAGAACAATTGACATGGTATAGAGAATACTGTCAAATAATTAGTATTTCATTCTTATTATTGGACAATCTCATGATTTTTTCCCTTCAACAAGGGGGTTAAAACAGGGGACCCTCGTTCTCCTATACTATTTATCATTGGGGCAAAGGTTCTGTCCAGATCATTAAACATGCAGAATGGGGAGGACAGATTCATTGAATATGGGTTGCCTAAAGGGAGTGACAAAATTAATCATCTGTCTTATACAAGTGATGCAATTCCCTTCTGCTCTGCTAATAAAAAATTAATTAAAAGGATGATACAGGTTCTAAGGAGCTATGAAAAGGTTTCTGGTCAGTTGATAAATTTGACCAAAAACTTCTTCTATTTACATGATAAAGTCTCGGTTGCAGTGACTCAAAAACTAAAAAAAATGGGCTAACATTAGGCAATGAGTGTTCCCTTTGACATATTTTGGGTGTCCAATATTCTATGGTAGAAAGAAGAAGATATACTTTGAGGAATTAATTAAAAAGGTGACTGCCAGGATTCACTCTTGGAAGACCAAACTGTTGTCAGTTAGGGGAAAGTATACCTTGGTCAAGCATGTACTAAAATCCCTTCCAACATATCAGTTATCTGTGATGAACCCTCCAAAGGGAGTAATTGACCTCCTCTAGTCAATCATTGCTAAATTTTTTTGGAGCAATAATGGTAAGACAAAAGGTAAACACTGGTTGGCATGAGACACAAATGTTTTCCACAGGATGAAGGTGGCATTGGACTCAGGTCATTACATCACATTATGGATGCCCTGTTTGTAAAACTATAGTGGAACTTCAGGACTAACACAGAGTCATTATGGGGTAGATATATGTGGAATAAGTATTGTAATAGGCATCACCCTATTATTGCAAATGAGTTTGGTGCTTCTCATGTTTGGAGAAAGATAGTACAGATTAGAGAGATGGTGGAACATACCATTTGGTGGCGACTAAAGGCTAGCATCTCTAGTTTCTGGTGTGATAACTGGACTAAACTAGAGGCCTTATACTTTATTGAACCACACAACTGCTTGGAGGAGGATATAGAGATTAAAGATTTTGTCTTGAGGGGAGGCTGAGATAAACAGAAGCTGGAATCATGTTTATAAAATTCAGATATTATGGATTACATTTGTGAAAAGGTGAAGCCACCTAATATAGAAAAAGTTCCTGACAAGGCCTGGTGGATGAACAGTAACTCAGGAGAATTTTCAATTGAAACAGCTTGGGATCTTGCTAGGGTTAAGAAGGAGAAAAATGAGATAGATAAGCAATTATGGGTTAAAGGGATTCTTTTCAAAGTTAACATTTTTTTTGAAGGTTTGGAAGGGAAGAATTGCAACAAAAGACAACTTGAAAAAAGATGGGTATTTGTTTGGCTTTACAGTGTTAATGTTGTGAAAGGGGGCTATAGGACACTATGAAGTATATATTTTTCATAGCACCAACAGCTAAAGATAATATGGAAGTTTTTTGCCAGGCCTGCTGGTATCACAGTGGAAGAAGTTAATCGCCAATCAATGATTAAAGACTGGTGCAGTAGGCGGATTTACAGAGGCTACAACAAGTGTACAATGAGATTCCAGCACTAATTTGTTGGGAACTTTGGAAGAGAAGAAACAATGAAAGACATGGAGAAGACACTACCTATAGTGCCATGATACATAATATTTTGGCTAATATACATTATCTGATTATGACCTTATATCCTAACATGAAGATAATGCACTTAGCTTGGGATAGTGTGATTAGGGCACTAGGTGAGTTTAAACCAAGGATATATCACTTGATTATAAGATGGACCCTACCATCTGTGGGACGTCAAAAATGCAACATGGATGAAACTAGTAGAGGGAATCTTGGGCTTAATTCCTATGGATTTTGTGTAAGAGACCATACAGAAAACCTATGCTATGGTCAAGCAGGAATAAGTGGTCACATGACCAATATTCAAGCAGATGCCATAGTAATTTTGGAAGCTCTTAGATATTGGGAGTAAGAGAAGCAGACTACAAAGACTTTGGAAACAAACTCATTAGTTATGTTTAACATCATTAAGAAAAATTGAAAAGTTCCCACGGAAATCATTGAAATTGTGGAGGAAATGCAATAGCAGATACAATAACAGAATATTCACATACAACATATATATAGGGAAGAGAATCATTTAGTGAACTTCATTGCTAATCAGGCTGCAAATGATGATGCAACCCTAATTTATACACAATTTCAACAGTTGTCAAAAAGCTAAGCAAATATTGAACACCGACAAAGCTCAAATACCTATGATCAAGATTAGATCTAAGCTTATCAAGGTACAGCAAATCTAAACGTCAGATACAAAACTAGGTTTGTTAAGTTTATGTACATCAGTGGCATTAACACCAGCATAAGTGTTGCTATATAAAAGAGGAGAATGACAGGCTACACAAAATCTGATCTAAACATGCGGCAAGGATTAGGGGAAGTGTTCAACCTGAACGGCCATATTCCACTCCAAGTTAAAAGTGAAGTTCCACCCACCACCAAGTCAAGAAGAAAGACCAAATATCTGCAAGAAAAGGGAGTCAGTGCGATAAGACGGGAAGAGGACAAAGACAAAGAAACAACACTCACCTGGGAGAAGTTGAACCCAAGAAGAAGATTTAGAAGAAGAATAAACAGGACCACCAATAGAAAAAGTCCCAAGAATCTTTGGTGACGCCATGAGAGAGACACCATTGACAGTAGTTGTAGAGCCATTGGAAAATGGAAAGCGTATCTGAGAAATGTTGATGTTTTAGCTTCCTTTAATACTAAATCTAGTAGTGATTTAAAATTACATACAATGTATAGATCGTTCAGTGTTTTCTTTTTTGAATAATTAATAAAGGGTGGGCCTCACCATAAAGTTAATTTAAAAAAAAGTTAAAAATATAAAATAATTGAGAGAATGTGTGATGGTGTATATATATGTTTTTCTTATATATACTACTAATATGACGAAGAAAAATTGAAAATTTTTAAAAATATACCATTTCACTCAATATGCAATATTACATTTGAAAAAAAATATTTTATATATAGTGTATAATAATAGAGAAAAGTATTGAAAATATTTCTGCACTTGGTGTAAGTTATTAGTTTCATTCTCAAACTATTAGTTTACTTGACTAACAACAATAACAACATATCCAGTAAAATTTCACAAGTGGGGTGTGGGAAGGGTAGAATGTACACAGACCTTACCACTACTTCATAGAAGCAAAGAGACTACTTTCTGGGAACTGTCATCTCAAAACCCATAAGCAAAAGAAACTAGATACGACAAAAAGGAAAGGAAAGGGAACAAAAAGAGCGACTAATAATGAATAGCACATGGCAGTATGTAAATAAGATAAACTAACACATATACGACAGATAATGAGAACATGTGATAAACAACACGTCCTCCACCTAACCCTACTATACCCTAAGGTCAGACATCCACCTAACCCTACCAATTAGTTTACTTGACTTACTAAATTTAAATACACTCCTGATCTATCATAAGAGTTAAAACAATCCTTAACTTGAAAAAGATTTAGGGTGTATTTCACTCATATTGTAATATTAGGGGTGTATTTAAGTCCACTTAGTCAAATAGAGATGTATTTTTTACACTATCAATAATTCACTGACGAAACTAATAATTTGCGCCAAATTTAAAAGTATTTTCAATAATAACACTTAAAGGTGTTTATACATAAAATATGATGTACGTGGCATTAATATTTTTTAAAAATAAACGTAAAGCTCAATTTAGTTGGAGGGAATAGTTTTGGACAATTGATGATGGAAGACAAGTAGTGATATCTTCAAAACTACTAACTAAATCCGACACAGTAAGTCCAATGTTTGATTCTTGTTCCTTTGTCTTAATTCAACTCTAAGATTACATATTAATGGTTAATTGATAAATTTAAAAATTATACAATATTTATATTACTTTAACTCATTTTTAATTAAGTTTCTTGAAAACTTTGTTTCAGATATGAAATTTTGAGTATTGAGAGATGCTCTTATTATTTCAAAGGTACAAAATATTTATTTCAAAACTATTTCAAGCAAATGTACATTTGCCACCTTTTTTCGACAGAAAATCCAGGACGACGGCTTTTAAAAGACGAGTAAGATATGGGGAGAGGGTAAATACTAGAATCATATAAGTCGAAATAGAAGAAAGAAACTTCATAGAAGTCGAAATAGAAGAAAAATCAAAATGCCAAATAATATTGTATAATTTTTAATTTTTTGGTTTCATTTCATCATATAAAATCTTCTCTTTCGATGTATTTTGAAGGCCACACAACCTTTGCACGATCTCAAGAGAAACTTAAAAAAAAATTATAAATATTTTTTTTATTTATAAAAAAAGAGGAATAATATCTAATTTCTTTTAAAAAAAATATAGAGATTTTGAACAAGTCTAAAAGATCAGATTTTTTATCTCTTGGGAATGCATTGGCCATTTTTGGCCGGCTTTGCACGACTTATTTTTTATCAAGATTTTTTTTCTTTTTTTAAATAAATAAATTAATTAAAGCACATATTTATCACTAGCAGCGTCCCATTTTTTCGAAAACTTTTGAGCATTAACAAGGGTGAAAGCTAGAGGGAAAATTTTCATCAAGATGATTCAAAAAAATTAAAAGAGAAAAAACAAATACGCGAAGAGCTAAAAAGATTTTCGCAAGTAAAAGAAAAATTTTGTACAAATGCGTATGAATATATACGACTTTGTAAAGACTTGTGTTTTTGGTAAACAGTTGTCTGGACCTGGTCCCTTTCTTTTGTGAGGAGGCACCCCTTCTCCTGAAGTTACAGAACTATTTTATCAAGTTCCTTAGATAGAGTTATCTCATGCCTCTAGGTATTCTCTATCTACCCATCTATGTCGACTTCCGATACAGATACCCTCTTGCTTCAAGTCGTTTAATTCCTAGGAGTATGGCATGGATTTTCTAATTAAATCATATATGTACTATATATTCAACATACTATAATTGTTATAATTTTTGTAAAAAAATTATCAATTTAAAACAAGAAATAATTAAAAGGCCTTATAATCAACCTAGTCATGATCATAGACGCAAATCCACCAATATACAAGTTTAATTGTAACAATGGATAATATTATTTATACAATATATTGTGTATATCGTTAAATTAAAAAACTTTTTAAAAGTTAACTGAAACAAAAATATAACAGGATAAACAGATTTACGATAGAAATTGAATAGTAAAACTTTATTTTATCCAACTCCCAATATTATGTACACAAAGGAATCTCAAAAGTAGATCCAAGACATGGTAGACAATAAATATCTTCAATCACTGTTGAACCTGTTTGGAATCAGGGCCATTTTCATCCAATGTTGGACCTTCAAAAAAATTATTCACGCACCAGATGTTAAGCACTGGGCGTGAGGGGGTGTTGGGAGCAGGGTTCTTCTCACTCAATGTTGGGCCCCCGAAAAAATTGTCCACGCACCAGATGCTAAGCACTGGGCGTGAGGGGGAGTATTGAGACACAAAGTCCCACATTGGTGGTTAATGGAATGGGTGATATCCTTATAAGGTTTAGGCAATCTTCCTTCCTTTGAGCTAGTTTTTGGGGTGTGAGTTAGGCCTAAGACCTTCTTCAACAGAATCATTTCTAGCCTAACTTCAAAATTAAAAATAAATAAATAATATTATTAACTAAAAAGAATTTTTCCTATATATTTTTCCCATCCTTAAGATTATTATCAACTTGAAAGAATAAAATCAGATACTTTCAAACTTTACTGTACAGATATTATCACTTATTAAAAAAATAGAATCTTTAAGTGGTTTGTCCCTTTTAAGGATAATAAATTATCTAGTAAATAATTCTCTTTATATTTCTTTCGAAATTTATAATATTTTTTTTATCATGATCTAAAAATTTCTTTTTGAGAAAACAAAATTTCCTATGAGAAAAGGCTAGATCACGAAATAAAATTTTGAATATATCAAATTACAATCTAATATATATTTTATTCCCAAAAAGTTGTATTTGCAAAATTTTAAAATTTAAATAATGACAACAAAAAAGATATTTGTGTAAATCAAACCAAGAATATACAATAATACAAAATATCCTCGGAAAAATATACTATCTTGGAACAAATAATTCCTTATTTTTTTAAAAAAAAGAATAGAGTCAAAATTGTTGATTCAACAAAACGAAATAATATATATGTGCGAAAAATTCAATAATAACAACATATACTCAGTGAGATTTCATAAGTGGAGTTTGGAGAAGATAAAATGTATGTAAGCCTTATTATTACCTCATCCAGATAGAGAGGTTGTTTCCAGAAGACCCTCGCCTCAAAAAATTCAGCTCATAAGCAGAAGATACTAGATATGAAAATATCATATAATAGGAAAACGAAAAGAAGAAAAAAAGAAAGACAGAACGATAGTATATAAATACAATAAAAGTAACAAGTGTAAGATAGACAATGACAATACAAGGTATAAAGACATGACTGATAGTACTAACATACTATATCGCAAGGCCAGACAATCATCCTATCCCACTAGCCGTCTAACCTTTTAGCCTATATCGTGATCTCCATTACTTTATATCGAAGGTCATGTTCTCGATGAGTGAAGTTTTACCAAATCCTATCTAATCACAGGCCTCCCTTCAGTACTTAATTTTTTTGGTCAACCTCTACCTATCCACAAAATCCCTAAATTCAATCTCTCGCATTTCTTAACTGGAGTATCAATATTTCTTCTATGCACATATCCATACCACTGCAACTTATTAAAATTTACACATCTAAATTCAAAATTCTTCACAAAGAGCCATTTTCTCGAAACTAAGTTGATTAATGTTTTTCTTTTTTTTTGTCCTTTGATCGACAAATAATACGACTAACTCAATCATTAGTATTTAATTCTAGTATATTATTTAGATACGTGTCATTCTTTAGCTGGATTATTTTTTAAATTTATGGAGATTTATTAAATTCTTAATTAAACTACAATAAACAAACTTATATTTTTTTAATTAAGCTTAATTACATGTAATTTTAATATATCAACTCGTGTCCATACGAATTCCAAAAGAGTTTTTCTTTAATTAATTCCTCACGGCACTTCTAATTTTTAAGAGATGGATATATTAATTAATCCATAATAGCATTAAAAAAATATTAACAACTCTTAATCACACTTAAATGAGCTGAAAAGATATCATCATTTGATTAATTTACGATTATCGAATCATATTATATCTTAGACCATAATTATAGATCTTCAACGTCAAAATTCTTTTCAATTTTTTTTTTATTTACAAGCTTAATTATATTTGCTGTTATCAATAAATTATGGAATTGTTAACTAGAAAAAAAATTATATTTCTGGAATCAGACAACACCTAATAAATGAAAAGGTTGGAATAAATTATTATTTTTATGGATTAAGGGATTAAAAAAAAAGTTGGTAATAGTAGTAATTTATTTTATTAATTACACGTCGGTCATGGATGGTATAAATTATTACTAATATATTTCGAGTTGTGCTGTACTTGGAGGTCAAAAGGAACGCTCATTTGGTACGAGAGATAATGAATAATTAATTTTAAGATAAATTTATTTTATATTTAATTAAAATAAATTGTAAAAGAATTTATTTTAAAATTATTTATTCTTAAATTATAGTATTATTTTATTTCATATTAAAAATAAAAATAATAATTTTAAAATAAGTAATTTTGAGATAATTAATTTTCAAATCAGGCGAGTCCTTAAAATTTAAGTTGAGAAGTGTTAATATCAAAAACATGTATATCTTTTCTTTTCTTTTATGACAACGAGAACCCGTAGTTTTGATCCTTTAGGTGTGCATAGGATAAATCTCTGTTTCTATACAACACCTTGCAAATCACATAGAAGAGGTAATTCACGCTAGGCAAGCATGGTATGACAAGCTCAACCTAGAAAATTGTTGAGACACAAAGTCCCACATTGGTGGTTAATGGGATGGGTGGTCTCCTTGTAAGGTTTAGACAATCTTCCTCTCTTTGAGTTAGCTTTTGGCGTGTGAGTTAGGCCTAAAACTTACTTCAACAAAGACAAACTCTTTACTTTCATTGGCAAAGAATTTTGAATTTGAAACCTCCAACGTGAAAGTCTCAAGCCCAAATCGATGAGCCACCCTAAGAATAAACATGTATATCTATTATATTATAAACCAACATTTTCTCTCTTATAATTTGTTTATTGCTTTAAAATATAGTATTAATTACTTGAAAATACACTCTCATAAGTTCTGAACAGACATCTACAAAATTCAGAATTTAAAATTTATGAATTTGTCAGAAATCAAATGCTCATATAAGAAAGAGACTAATCTTAAACAAGTTTCATTTTTATAATCAGATCAAAAAATTACTTTATTATTGAATAATTCCAATAAATATTTTTTTATACATTTAATAAATTTCTTAATATGCAGTCGATATATTAGACCCGCCCCCACATGAAGTTGAAGGATCATGGTATATATGTGTACTTTAATTAATGAGAATAAATAATTTCTATTAATGGATTAAGACAGTTTAAAGTTTGACTTAATAGTTAATACATCACACGGTAAAAGAATTAATTAATTATTAGAACAAAACGCGCATTCCTTTATCTCTTTCCAACTACTAATAGGACCACTAATATAATTTTAAAAAATTAAATTATAATATATACTGCTAATATAATACTATCTTTTATATTATGTTTTTTTATATACTATTTAAGTATTTTCTAGAAATTATATCAAACTTGTCGTGAAGAGTCACATATATAACGATGGATTAAGTTAGTATAATTTAGCTTGATCTATAGAAAACTAATTACCAAGTAAATAACATATATAGTAATTAATTTAAATTCAAACAAACCAACGAATTAAAATTGTTTTTTTGGCGGAAAAAAGTTATTTATATTTTATATTTGTAATAAAGCAAGTTTCTTCATTATCATGAATATATATGACTAATTAGATAATATTACGTGACTTTTTAAAGAATTAAATATATTATTATAATATGTATGATCAATTAAAAAATGTCACATGACTTCTTAAAGAATTAAAGTTGACTTGATTATTTATGTTAAGTTAAGGGGTATGTTTATACCCAAAATTGTACTTTAGGAGTATTTTTTGACTCAAAGGTGAAAGAAGAATATTTATGAGCCTTTTTCAATACGTTAAAAATATTTTTAGACCTAAAGATGAAATTATATATTTATAAGTCTTTTTCCATACGTTAAAAGATATTCATGAGCCTTTTCCCTAAATTTTACTATTTAATCAAGACTTCAATTAACTTGTGATTTGACACATTGTAGTTATTATTATTTAATTTACTCAAGATTTAAATGATATTATGTATATAATTACTTTAATTTGAGATTTTGTAAGGTAAAATCGAGAAAAATCCTCTCCATTTTCTCGATTTAAACTTTTTTTTGTTTTGTTTTTCACTCAATGTCCAGAGCCCGTAGAATCCCAACTGCACACAGCAAAGCTCATTTGAGAGTGATGCCCACAACAGAATTTTTTCTATTCCCAAGCGATTTGAACTTTATTAGAAATACATGTATCTCCTGAAAATAGAATTCAATGAGAAATAGGATCATAGGAAGAAGGAAAACACAAAAAAGATGGTTGAGGGATACACTATGCTTTCATGAATTAAATTGTATACCAAGAAATTTGCAAAGAACAAATGAAACAACCAACAAATATTCTGTAATTTTCCAATCTCTTTACACAAATGTGCAACCAAAAACTATTCATGACATGGTAATGAATGTCCTACACATATTTTAGCTGGTGAAGCGCGATTCTGCCGCGGCTAATACTTCCTTAGACTTCATTTCCATCTGTGTAGTAGCCTACATTCTTGTCCTGCAATATAGCAGGACGCAATACATTCAAGTTAAAAGACGTAACGTAAGTAGGACAGGATATCGTTTCACATCTAAAATCTTTCCACAGCCATGAGCCAGGAGACCACACATAAATTAACCGAAGACTGAACAGAGTAAAAGGTTACTACATGCCTGGGATAACATCCTTTGCTTGTTTCGAAATTGAGTCCTGGCCTTGTTTACGACAGAGTTTGGCGACTTGTACAGCCTCTGAAAAGGAGGAGCATTATAATAAGATAAATGTTCCGTTAAATCAAATATTAGAACTCAATAAACAAAGATCTATTTTTGGAGACTTGACATAAATGTAGACGGAAACAAATTTTTATGCAGCAATAAAATGTAGACAAAGAGGAAGGTAATGGTCGTAAAAATAAGGTGCTAGAAGCACAGAGGGCACCTTTTCAGTTCCGGATATACGATGCTCAATACCAGAAAGCAATTTTTTCTTCGGCGTGAAACCAAAGACATCATGAAGAAACTCATTTTCCTGAACAGCAGAAACGTATAGATAACGAGGACCTTATAGGCAATATATAACAACAGTCCCAAATTCAAGTTATAGGTAAAGACAGTTTACCTGCATGTGCTTCACAAAACCTCCTCCAAGAAAGTGCTTTAGGAAGTTTAACTGTTCGATAAATTACACATAGGTTCAGCAAATATACAGCCAGTAACATGCTATAAGAGGACAGAAAGGAACAAGAATTACCTGTATCAGTTGACACCAAGTACTTGTGGTAAGCGAGTCTCCACCAATCTTCATTGAGCTCTCTGGAGTATACCCTTCCTGATACCAATAGTAAGAAAGTTATCAGAGGCAACATCTAATACCAGAACAGAGCAAAGACTTGAAAAAGGGTACTACCTCAAGAAATTCCAAGATATCTCGGAATGTATTTCTTTGACTATTTAAGTCCTTCTTGGCTGATCCTTTGCCTCCTGCCTCAACAGAAAGACTTCTCACTTGATTCAGGACCTTCGCCCTTAATCCCTGGATGTGTAAAATGTCCTTAGATTTGTTGGCTTCATCTTTGGAGCTGTCACTAGATCCTTTATCTTCAACAGAGAACTTTTCAAGACTCCCAATTTCAAAAACTAAAGCAAGTGCTTCACCAGCTGCAATGCGGACAGCTCTATCATCCTTGTCCAGCAGAGTTGAAAAATAGGAAATTGACCTACACAGGAAGAGGCATACTTCAATTATCTCTCTCTCACACACACACAAGATACAACCTTGGATCCCTCTCTAATCTTCATTCATATATACCACACACATAATATGTCCTTGGCAGGAAGTTACAAGTATACCTTTCTCTCTTCTTCTTCTTTTCCTTTTATTAGTCTTTTTTCGTTCTTTTCATTTAGGAGTAGGTCTGGAATTCGGTACATACCCTTGCCAGCTTTTCGAGTTTAGTGCCAATCCACTAATGGTAGTAAGGAGGAAAGACCAAGCAGATACCATTGCTGTGATCATTGGTGGTGAAGGTTTAGCGGTAGCCACCTGATCAATGAACCAGATACAGCCGTCAGTGAGATACATAATGAAAATTATGTAAGCAAAACAACAAAATGCTCAAATAGGGACCAAGGTTGGACATTCTATTTCAATAATACCATCCACATAATAGCAATATTTATAGATAGGGATAAAGGATCAGCATTAATATCACAATATGACATCCACATAAAAGCAACAAAACCAAGCTTCTAATGCTGTGTGTTCAACTGATAATAAACATAAAAACATTAGTAACATACATTAGGGCCAATTTTTGGATGAATGACTTGCCACATCAATTGCATTGACTTCTCTGTTTCCTCTGGTTCTTCGCCACCAACAGAAGTGATAATGGCGAAACACTCCAGTAGCTGCAACCACCCAAAAAAAATATATAGTCAGCATTCAAGCTTGACAAAGTAAATGCAAATACTAAAAGAAACATCCAACATCTACATACACACCGAAGATATCTTAGATGCCTCAGAACGAGATTTAAGAGCCTCTGTAATAGGAGACACTGATTCTTCCAACATTTCATGTGCTTTGTCCCCTGGGCCAGCAGTTAAAGCCAGAATTCCTAGTGACAGACGAAATTACACAAGACAAATTAAGGTACCAACTTGAAGGATCACTATCTGAACCCCAAAGCTCATCAATATGAAGAGATGGAAGCTTACTGACCAAGAACATGAGATGCTAACATTATCTCCTTGGAAGAACCCCGCTTAATGGAATTCAGACATTGTTGCAACAAAGTGGCAAACCTTCAAGACAGCACATCATTGTGAGATGGACACAAAAAAGAAGTTACAGTTACAGCAATCTCGCGAACCAACTTGGCCCTCTAGTAGCACACCACCACCGCAAACATCACCCATATTTCATATTAGCACAAATTACTAGGGATCATTATGTGATCATTTATTTGAACAACAATATCCTTGATAATAGCCTGCTCTTATTTGGCCTCTAGTATCTCCGCTTCCCCTGCCCTCAAACCCACAACCCCAACCCCCTAACCAAAAAAAAAACTCCACTTCATATAAGCAAGTTATTATGGGATAGCTTATACTTGAACCAAAATACTTTGTACTAAGCTTCTGTTAGAAAAACTGGCAGTCAAAATCTTCATTTATTCATAAATAACAAATTCCTCCTTGAGACATAAGACTACATACACTGATCACATGTGGACGTAAATATTTGGGCCATTCTAGCTGGAACATCTGCATGGCATTTGATAGATACTAATAATATGGTAGAATGTCTTTTAAGGATCTTTTATGGCTAAGGTCTAGATTACTCTCCACCTTTAACCATCTCTAGAAAACCAAGCTTAGTTAAACAAAAAGGAAGTATAACTAACACAAGCAAAGTAATTCCTAAAACAAGCATTTCAGCCACAACAAACTTTAGCATAATTTCAAGGAAATAAAAGGCAGACAACTGACAAATCTGCATAATACAACATCAAAACAATTTTTAAAAATTCTTACTTCTTTTCAACAAATGCATGCTGTATGTCGCTATTGAAGACTTCTATAATAGATGCAAGGGCCTTCTCTCTTGTTGATCCCCTACATAGCCAAAAAATGATATAAATATCAGTTTTGTCAGAAGCAAATCACAGAGCCATGTCCAAACCATCTATCAACTGGAGCTACTGAGCAAAATAAACATCATTATAATGTTTGCTTTGTAGTCCAGCCTGCTTTAGAAAAGTTCTTTTCCAAACTCAAAACTATGGACGTGTGGAATGTGGATTAACAAGCAGATTAAATTAAAGGAATCGCTAAACTCATGAATGCAAAAGATTCTATTGACAATGGAATCTTAACGATTCACTGGCCGGGATGAAGGATGAAATCTTGGTCATCCTCTCAATCTAATGATCAGGGAATTCGATTTAAAATTGTCCACCCTAACCCACCGCAAGAATATGCTTCAACAGGAATAAATATAATTTGTTTTACCTGCCTATGTTGTTCTCTAGAATATAATACAGCTTACCCTTTAGTACTTCGATATCAATTTATCTCAAAATTTAAATTTATCTTATGCATCTTATGCGTCTTACTTAGGAATATAATTATAATTTTACCTAATGTAATCAAAATTATCAAATGTAACGTCGAATGATTCTTCCATTTTCCCACTATTTTCAAGGTTTTCTTTTTGGTGTTGAGAAGATAACAGACTTATTTGAAGGTACTTGAGTGTACATGAAACTTAATATGTTCATTTAGCCCATACATTATATAGATACAAGAACAAAATATTAAACAAGGATTAAAAGGTTATATTTGATACATATAACGGCAAATGTACAAAACCAAATCCAATTCCATTTCATTTCGTATTCAATATGCAACATTGAAGTTTAGACTGATTCATATTATGTAACTTAACGCATTGAAATACGATAGAACCTTTTTTCATAGAGTGCATCGACACATTGATCGAGCAAAGTTTCCTTGTCAACTTGAACCTCCTCTGCACCTGAAACAATCATCTCTGACCGAGAAGTTGACAATGAACTCACACTATCCATGTCATCACCATCCAACATTGCAGCCTTCTTTCTTTGAGAACTCTCTACAACGGAAAAAACCCTCAATTCACAATCCCATTTCCAATTAAACCACAATAACCATAAACAAAGAAAATTAGGTCTTAAAATTCAAAACAAACAACCAAAAATCTATTTTACTCGAATTCCAAGTACTAGTTCATTAATTAGACATCAAATACAACTGATAACTAAAATAACATTTCTAGAACAAACCCAATTCCATTAATTTGATCTCTCAAAAATCTTAGTAGCTCAATTGATTGACTAGTTGGCTAGCTAAATTCCCACCTTATTAGTGAAGATTCAATTCCCCACCTTATCATCCCCTCTCCATTCCCCATTCCCCCCTTCTCCAACCCCAACAACAACAAACCCAACGAAATCTCACAAAATGGGATCTCTAGTAGAGTATACACACACCTTAGCACTATCTCGCAGCTATTTCCGAAAGACCCTCAGCTCAAGCAAATTTAAAAGCACAAATTAAAAGAAAACCATAACAGTTTATACCAAAAAGCAGTTTTCATATATGCAAAGAAGGTAATAATAACAATAAGGTGCAATCACCTAGATACAGTAAATCACATACCAAAAGCAAAAGACTACCAATAATTTTTTTTAAAAAAAATATTTTTTTCTTATATTCCTCGCCAAACAAATGAATTTCCCAATGACAGCTAAATTACAACATAAATATAATTTTTTTATTTGCACCGGGTATCCGAACCCCGACTAATCCTGGAGGTGCACAGGCCTTCGGCAAGAAATTTTCCACAAGTACACCATGATTAATTCAGGTTGAGAAGTTAAATTAGAACATAAATTCACTAATTAATTTCTCAAAAAATAAACTTTTACTATTCAAAAGTTACATAAAAACTAGAATTTTTCTAAAAAATGTCAAAAAAAAAAAACTAAGAGCAGCAGAACTTACTTCTTCCCATGGCGACGACAGCTCCGGTTAGAAGCAAAGTTAGGGTTGACTAAAAGTCAAACGATGATAATCAAATCGCAGAAATTGATTTGAAAAACTTTTATAGTTGTTTGAATGTAGGACCAATGTATCCATAAAGAAAACTTTAGGGTTTGAAAATGGAAGTTTCTGAGATTGTTGACAGAGCAGTTGACGTGAGACAAGAAAGCTTTGGTATTTATATATATGTGAAGAAGAAAGAAGGGTATTTTGGTACTATTTGCTTAGAATATTCGTGAATTGTGTGGGAAGGTGTTGTGGTGAGGTGATGACGTGGAGTGATCATGACTTTAAAAAAAATTTAGCTCGATTCGATTTGATTGATTATTGATCTAGTATATCGATTTTCAATATATCATTTTTTAACTTTTGATAGTTATAAAATAATATTGTAACTTTATAAAATGCTCATAAAACAGAAATAGCGATACTCAATCAAAATGAAAAGAATTATGTAAGTGCGATACGAATAAAGAGATTGTTTTTTATGAACTCAAAATCGTTGTGAAGTATGAATTGAAGCTTAAATGGCACAGGCAACAACCAACAAACATGTTCTCTAAAACTCTTTGATCTCCAAATTTGAATTATCCCACTTTCACGCAATTCATAGGGTTTAACAAGCAATCGATATTTCATGATTAAGGATGTAGTATTAAAAATATTTATTTTAAAATATAATTATTTAATTTAAATAATCAAGAGAGAACAAAGAGGTAGGAACAGATAAAGATTAAAGAATCCATATAGAATATATTAGTCAAACTATACTCCTAGTTAATTTTTTCTTGAAGAGTTGTGCAAAATCTTATTATGACAATTAAAAAGGAACAACGTGAGTATCCATTAGAATTTGAGAAAAGAGTGAGCAAAATCTCTATTAGCATGAGATAAATTGTGTGGAGTGAATAATATATTAAAAGACTTTAAATATTAAGAGGAGCTCATATCTAAAATTTGGATTGTTTAGATAATGTTTGAATTGATTGAAATTTAAAAAAAAAATCAACTCACCGAGAAAGATGAATTGCTTCAATCTGGGAATCAAACTCTCACCAATAAGATGAAAGTTCAGGTAGTCAACTAACTAAACTATTAAGATTCCCTATCCTACCTCCAACCTTAGCTTAATGTTGGAAACTTTAAAAATCCACCCCAAATCATAGGAAGAACACTAACCTTGTTTTTCCACAATAATTTGATTGAAGAACTTAATCTTTTAAACCTTCAAAATTATTTTTTGTAGAGTTCTTTTCTGGGATGAAGAGAAAAGAAAAGAACATAATATTCTTATTTAGGGCGCCAATTTCAGATGAGCCAAAGATTACTACTTTTTGACTTTGGAGTATGATGGAATAAAGTAAAATGACTCTTTAAATTGTCTGCGCTTCTTTTATTTGTGAAGTAGTAGTTAGTCAATGCAACTTTCGACGCTCCTCATGGGTCATCTGGAAACAGCCGCTTTATGTTTTTAAACATAAGAGTTAGGCTGCGTACATCCGACCCCCCCTCACCCTGCAATGAGCGGGAGCCTTTTGAGACACTGGGGTATGTTGATGATGATGATATAGGGCGCCAATTTAAAGAATTCTAAAGTCACCTTATGGTTTTCTTTTTATTTAAATTGACATTTACTTTTAGCTCCAAATAGTTTAATATAGTTTATCATATCCTAAAATAAGCTTTGTTAAATGACAATATATTTATATACTAATATATTAATATGTGAGTTCATAAAATAAAAATTACTAATATCCAAATCTCATAATACACAACTAGAAATTGAGTCAGTGAATTTAGAGGATTCAAAATTTACTTTAAAGTTCCAAGATCAAATTTCACTTTCTGTAACTTTGCTCGCAGAGGCAAATTTGCATGTAATACATGTTGCATTTTTTTTAGAAACTCAATTTAATTAATTTTTAAAATTAAATCAGATCAAATTAATTTCATATTTAAAATACAAATTTAAATGTTTAAAAACTATACAAAAAATACTACAAATCATAATTTTTTTTATTAATATAATAAAAAAAAATTTTAAATATTAATCAAAATTTATATTATTTAATTTTTTAAAAAAATTATACCATCGCAACACCTTATTTATCCAACACTCAAATTCAAAATTGTGAAAGTCAACTATCATCTTTTTCTTGAAAAATGAAAAACTTCTTGGATAAAATTGGTAAGTTTCTGTTTCTTT
>JAOTQJ010000011.1:19518442-19529077 GCA_025642045.1 Solanum sejunctum | reverse complement strand
GAAAGGCAACAAAAAAACACTCAATAAAGTTTTAAAAAATAGTCATAGTTGATGGCTGTGATGAGCTCTTTAAGAAGTGGTGTCACAGAGACCATAAATTAGGCCCCAACCAGAGGCACAGGCCTTGTAATAATCAATCAATACGAGGGAACAGTTGAAACAACGATTTCAATTTTATGAGTTTTGAATGTTAGAATAACGATTTTAAATTTGATGTTTATGAATATTTAATACAATAATAATAACAATATGTTTGGTGAATCTCCCACAATGTAAGGTCTAAGTAGGATAGAGTATATGCAGATTTTATCTCTACGAGAATTATCTTTACCTCGTAGAGGTGAAAAAAGTTATTTTCGAAATCAAGAACCTTCAGTTCAAGTGCATTAATTTCAAATGAAAGAAGAAAAAAATAGTGAGTAATAAGAAAAACAGTATAAAATCTTCCTGACTGAAACAATCACAACAATAAAACATATAGTTTGATTGTACAATCAATACATGTGCAGCCTAAGCCTCCCAGGACAAGATGTCACTGTACCCCTACTGACGCTCTATCCTAATATGTCACATTTGCTTCTTCTTATCTAAAGTCATGTCCTCGATATTATATATCTAATCATCTCTCCCTCATTTTTTTTGACCTACCTCTATCTCATTCTATGCCCCCAACTACTATTCTCTTGCACCTCCTTACCCAAGGGTCGACACACTTTCTCTGTACATACCTAAATTATGTCAATCTCAATTTTCTTATCTTGTTCACCACAGAGATTATTTCTCATCTTCTTTCATATAATTTCATTTCTGATGTCACTATTAATATGTCCACGTATTCATCTTAATATTTTTATCTGTTCAAATAAATTTTATAATACAAATATTGTGACGTTTTGACTGGAGAACAGCTAAGTTTGTGACCTCATGTACGCTGTTTATTCTTTCTGTTTTTGGTGGACGTTGACTCTTTATATGTTTAGTATTCCATACTGTTGGGTATACAACCCCATCCCACATTGGTGAGAGAGAACAAGTAGAACCTATTTAAATAAGTGCAATCCAATCAATTAGTATGAAGCCTTTTGGGATTTGTCCAAAAACAAATCCGTGAGAACTTGGTCCAAAGTAGACAATAGCATACAACTCAATTAGATATATTATATTGTTTCCAAATAAATAAATAAATAAATAAAAATGAAACAAACATACACTAATTAACACACGATTATTAATAATATTGAGAATAATTATATTGAAATTATTTTTTATTCACTAATTCGTTTGGTTTGTTTAGGGAGAAGTTATGTATTTAACAATGCGTATCCACATATTAATAACTCTTATATTACCTATATTATGATGTTATTGAACTCCCACATCTATTGACTCTTTAGAAATGAGATGACCTTGAAGAATTCTCTATCTTTTCATGAACAAATTTTTGGGTTGAGTTGGGAATAAAATCCAATAATTTCTTTTAATTTATTTTATTTTATAGTGAGAAATTTGATTACAATTCGACTCTACATTCAAAGAAAGTAACTATTTAAAACATATATAATCTTAATATGTTCTTTCAATAGAAAGTATTGGCTATTTTCGTAGTTATTTTCTTATATAGTGTAATCCCCCATAGCAATGAGCTTCGATCTAGTGAGATTTTGCTTTTTTTAAGTTAAAAAACTTCAATTAATTCTAGTTCGTCATTTTTTGGCATTAATATAGACCATCTAATCTAAAATAAATCATAGTTATAATGTTGTTTTAATCAATTTTTTCGCTGATTGATTCTATAACTTTGTTTTCCATCAATCTTGGATGGAGCCAAAAATTCACTATTTTTTGGCTTTGGGGTATAATGGAATAAAGCAAAATAACTCTTTAAACTGTCTGCGCTTCTTTCAATTGTGAAGTAGCAGTTAGTCAATGCAACTTTCAACGCTCATCATGGGTCATTCACAAACAGTTGCGCTATGTTTTTAAACATAGGGGTCAGGTTGCATACATCCGACCCCCCTTACCCCGCAATAGACGGGAGCCTTTGAGGCATTAGGATAATGTTGTTGTTGTTATTGTTGATTCTATAACTTTGAAGTTTCTTATTTTTCAATTCTGAATTTGACATTTCTACGATTATAAAATCACGTTGTAAAAATGATCAAAATTTCTTTTATTTAGTAATTTTCATAACTTAAATGACAATTCAAATAATTTTCTTTCGAACCCCTTGACAATAACAACTCTTATGGACATGACACAATAATATTATATATGTCAAAACAAACAAAACACCTAAGAACCATTGACATTGACATTACAATCCATGTAGATAAGGTTCTTGAAATCTCAAATTACCAATTATTATATTCCAATTTTGAATTAGCCAAATGTTCAAATATTTAATTATATCTAACTTTCCACGTGTTTAAATCTTTAAACATATACAAGAAAAATTATGAGCCTCAAACGTGGAATTATATAGGGCAACCACTCATTAAATTCCCTTAGCTTTAGATTTCCACAAATCTTTCATTTGACATTAACAAAAAGGGGGTAGGTTTTGCCTAAATTATATAGTGTAAAGAGGTAATTATTTTTTTATTTTTTTTAATTTATATTTTTTTTAAAAAAAAGATATGGCAATTCGAATATATTAATTCAATTTCAAATAAAAAATTAAGGTTTTTAAGTATCAACTGATAACATTATTTAAAGCATGATATATTAAACATAGAGATAATTCAAAAATTAGAATTAATGTATATAAATGGAAAGAAGGGATTTTTAGAAATAAATGACGATAATAGAAAATGTAATAAATAAAGGAATATAATTAAGTAATTATTCGTTAAAAAACCCAACAAATCATAGTTTGATCCTTGGCCTTTTCATGATACTATAATGTAATAGGGAGAGTTACTTGTTTTTGTATAATCCTTGTTTTAATATATTTATCTAGTTTTAATTTGGTATGAAATTTTAAAAAAATCAAATCTTGTGATTTTAAATTAGAACACTACTAAAAAATTCATTATTTTTGCTAAACTGGTGGTAAAAGACAATTGTAATGTTTTCATATGAAAAAACAATTTTAATATTTTCAATGAAAAAAATACTTTAACTTCAATACTTTAACAAGTAGGTACAATTAAACATTTGTGCACACTCAGAGTTAAAAGTATCTTTTTTTAAGTATTGAATAATCAAATTGTTTTCCATCAATCTAGGATGGAGTCAAAGATTGATTATTTTTTGGCTTTAGAGTACGATGAAATAAAACAAAATGATTCTTTAAACTGTCTGCGCTTCTTTCATTTGTGAAGTAACAGTTAGTCAATGCAACTTTCGACGCTCAAAAATGGGTCATCTGGAAACAGCCGTTTTATGTTTTTAAACATAGGGGTTAGGCTGCGTACATTCTACTCCTCCTCACCCCGCAATAAACGGGAGCCTTTCGAGACACTGTGATATGTTGATGATGATGATGACTGTTGAATAATTAAACTGTATACTTATATACTATAAAAATTAAAATTTAAGTCAAATTTAGAATCTAATACGCGTTTGAAACTTCTTTATTTCTATCCATTCCTTTCAAAAAGATGAAATGAAGAGGAAGAGTTTATATGTCAATTTCATTTCACATTTTGACGTAATAAGTGGGTCTTAGTGATGGTGACTATACATAAAGAGGGCTAAAAATAAATAATCAATTGGATCTTTAGTGACACTTTATTTTAAATTTTCATAGTTTAGTAATCGTGTGATCGACACAAAGAGCTACTTGTGATATTGATGTAGCACACCATTATTTGTATGTTCCATAAAAGTATATGATAGCTTTATTAAAAGAAAGGAAAAAAGAAACAATTTAGATTCATGCAACCTTTGAATTCATCAAAAGTGGATAGCACCTCAAGAAAGGAAAAAAAGGTTGATATATTATAAATAATAATATTTCTCTCGTCTTAAATTAATTGAATTTTTGAAATTTTTTTTAATATTTAAAATGATTGAATTATTCAAAATTTAAAAAGAATATTTAAATATTCAAAATTTAAAAAGAATATTTAAAACTTTTTTCATATTTGTACTTTCATTTATTGAAGTTTTATATTTTCTAAGAGATAAATTACACTATATATTTATAAATTCACAAAAGACAATAATAAAAATTATGATGTAAATTTTATCTTTGAATATTTTTCTTAATATATGTGCACTACCTTACAAATTCAATTAATATGGGCTAGAGGGAATAATATATTCCATGTAATCCTTGAGACATATTTTTTTGGAAATTTAAGAATGTATTATTAATCAATCATTATGTAAATAACTTAATCACGTAAATACAAATACTCTGTTGCTTAAAATAATTCGTAACTATTTGTACGGCTAAAAGTCATTTCATTATAGGTAGAGAAGGAATTTTAAAGTTAAATTATTTTCAATCAAAGTAAAATAATATTTTTTTTGGGATAAATTAAAAAGTAAAAAATGTCATATAAAATTAAAAAAAATAGAAATTATTAAAGCTAATAATATATATAATTAAAAAAGATAAAATGTTTTAAATGATTCACTTATCTATACTTGAAAACAGCATAAATTTTGAATCAGCAGTGTTCTATAGAAACACTTTTAAATGTATTTAAATATTCAATCAAAACAAATTATAATTCAAGTATCTAAATAAAATTTACAACTTCCAAGAAAACCACCAATATTTACATACATAACATAGAAGAAGATACTACTATTTACAATTTTCGACTCTTTTTTTTTTTAATAAAACCTAGTGGTATTTGACAATTTTTTTTTTTTTGGTAGTTATCTATGATACAAAACATAGAAAGAAACAAAAGAGGGAGACAGAAAACACGTGGCGTACAGACAATCAAAACGACACGCCAGAAGCTCTGGCTGGTGTTGCTGCAGCGGCGTTACCGGATCTTGGTTGCCGTAGAAGGCCAATCAGTGTCTCCGCCTGCCAATTTCACAAACAAAATCTATTCATCAGATACTGCTGCTTCACAATAATTAAACTCTGACAAAATTAAATTATTTAAACAAAGGGGACCTATAGTTTCATACTTTAAAAGGACGACAAAAACATCCAATTGAACTAACTTTAACTCATGCGAAGACAAGATTGGCTATAATAGTAGGTACGGATTCAAATGACTCAATATTTGTTAAACTCATAAAACGTCAAATTTTAGTTCCCCCTCTAGTTGGCATATATATTTCCCTAACATGCTATGGGCCATACGATATAAAGGTGCAAATCTAGAAGGTATCAAAAAAATTCACTCAAACATCTTGACGAAAAGTTATTTGTACCTTTAGAAGAAGAGTTTAGAGTAACTCGTAAATTTCCTCCTATGCAATTAGAAGAAAGTTATGAGTTCAAGCTTTAAAAATAATATCTTCTTAAGGTGTAACTATACTTTTGTATTGGGATCCTTCCTCAATCCTGCGCATTGCAGATACTTTCATGTAGAGAGATTTTAAACTTTTTGAATGATAGATTTTAAACCTCTTCAATATTGAATATATGTTTAGAGAGTGATCAAAAAGTTTGAAATTTACCTTCAAATTTTAATTTATTTTTATTTTTATTTTTGAACCATTTCATGAAAACTCTGAATCCATAAGTACAATAATAAAGATCGACTTAGTGCGTTCACCTAACATAATTATATTTGCCCATATCCATATCACATCACCATAATACTATTGCGCAGTCTATCTTTACCAATTATATCTAAGCTTAATTAGTGCTAACCCCTACTTAATTAGTTAGCTCACTTATTAATTAATTAATAGTATACTTCATCCCTTATGAAAAGTTATATACTCACACAATTATGTGAATATTAATTTCTCATAAAAAATTTTATCGAGTCAAATTAAGTCGCACAAAATTATTAAAAAATATATCTATAGTAGTTAGTTATAGATATTTTTTTTTTACCTTTTGTTTGGCGCGATTTGTACCGGACTGTGACAAAGCAACCAATGGGGGAATTGCGCCTTCTCGAGCCACCATTGTACGGTAAGTAACGCTATCTTCACAGAGCTGCAACAATATCGCCGCCGCAATCTCCTTCTGCCGCTGTGTTCCGACCTCCACGATCTCCACCAGTACCGGAATTCCTCCTTCCTCCACCACTGCCGCCCTTGCTTCCGCCGTTGATACCAAAACGCTCATCACAAACGCCGATTTATCCACCATGTTTGAGCTAAAATCCGCCATTAATTCCACTAACGGCTTCATTACTCCGGCTTGTACTGCTCTAATTTTGTTCTCCTTCACCGTACATAAGCAGAACAGAGCCGTCGATGCATCCTTCTTCCCGCGGAAATTTCCGGCTTCTAGAAGGTTCACTAACGGAGGTATTGCACCGGACCTACCGATTGCGACTTTATTCTCTTCGATTTGCGATAATCGAAGCAGAGCACAAGCTGAATTCTCTTTCGCAGTTGAATTTCCAATTTTCAAAGCTCGAACTAACGGTTTAATCGCTCCTGATTCTGCGATAAGTTCCTTATTCTCATCGCAGAGAGATAAATTGAGTATCGCCGTGACGCCGTACTCCTGAATTTGAAGATCAGAAGAAGAGATAAGCGAAATTAACGGCTTAATCGCTCCAGCTCGAGCAATTTTCAAACGATTCTCCGGTTTATTCTTTGCTAAGAGCCTGATCTCCATTGCCGCTTGCTTTTGCACATCGATAGAATTCGATTCGAGATCGGAAACGAGTTGTTGAATCAATCCATCGGAGTTGAAGTTATCCGAAGCACATGCAATTAGTAACCTCCGGCTTTGAGAAGAAGTCGTCGGAAACTCACCGGATCTATCACTGTTACAGTCACTGAAAGCAGAGGAAGAATCATTAACACTGAGACCGGTGAATGCTCGTCCCATATAACTGAAATTCGATTGAACCTCTGTTTCCATCGTCGTCGTCGGAGATAATCTCATTCAATTCATCAACTCTTCGTTGCCAGTAATAGTTGAAACGACAGTGTTTTGGAGAGTATCAATGGATGCGAACTTGAAGAAATTGGCAACGGAAGATATAAGAGATTGGGGAAGAAGAGTACACGTGGATGGACACGTGCGTGACCGTACAGAATCCAAGTAGGAACCGCACGTGCGAAGGGGTTCTCTTTTAACGCGTGCGTGGAAGTTTCGTTATTCGAAACCCTTGAGCCTTTGACTATATTTACGAGAAATAAAATATTCCCATTTGTTATATTTAATAACTTACGATAACATCGACGATGATAATAGAAATTATACAAGTGAAGTATGAAGATGATAAAATATACATAAATTTTATTATTATTTTATAGAGATAAATAAATAGTTAAACGATAGATAATTTATTTCTGAAAGACCTTATCTAAAAAATATCAAGCCTTAAATGTAAAAGATAGTGATCCATTTAAGCTGAGTTTGGTTATGATCCAAACAAAGCATTCAAACTTTGTGCATCCTTTGATTGTGAACTTTGCTTGCAAAGAGACTAAGTAAAATGTGTGAACTTTGCCTGCAGATAGGATAAAATATACGTTGATTTTATTACTATCTCATAGAGATAGACGGATAGTTAAATAGACAGGTTATTTTTGGAAGACCTTTATCTAAAAGATATCAAACCTTAAACACAAAAGATAGTGATCCTTTTGAGCCGAGTTTGATTGTGATCCAAACAAAGCATTCAAACTTCGCGCATCCTTTGATTGGAAACTTTGCCGGCAGAAAGACTAAGTAAAAAATGTATCGTTAAATTTTATCTCATCTTTCAGAGGTTTAGAACCCTTCTATGAGCATCAATTAAAAGACTAAGTAAAAGATGTGTCATTAATTTTTTTTCTCATCTTTTAGAGGTTTAGAATTCTTTTGTCGAGCACGAATTGAAAATTCAATTCAATTTCTATTGTACATTAGATGCTTTTCCCCGTTGGATTGGGCTAATGGATAAAGCTATTGTTATGTAACTCTACACCTTGTTGGGATGATTATTACCTTTTACAAGTGTACTTATTTTGATTGTTATTTTAGTTTTATTATATTATATCATTTAAATTTATGTTTAGATAAAAATAAAAATAGACTTTTATGTCGCAATTGAGTTAAATAATTTTATTTGTCTTTATTTTACCTTTTTTATAGTGACATTATTTTATATTTTATTTTTCTTATAGATTCGTTATTCAAATTGTTGATTTATGACATTATTTAATGAGAAAAAAATCAATAGCATAATACATAAGTAAGATCCTTAACTAATTAATTTCAAAATTATAATTTTGACCTATAATTTTTATAATGCACGTAGATATTTTAACTTTACAACTATTAAAAAAGACACTCGAATAAAACAAGCCAGACTCATGACATACATACGCTCCGTTGCTTTGATGTGGAATAGTGAACCACTCAATGGCTACCAACTAATTAAAATAAATACACATAAAAGTTTAAAAATAATGAACCAAAATATAATACAATAGAGATATTATGAAAGTCAAAACAATCGTTAGTCATGGAGCCCGTGGGAACCCCGACGAGGGTGGTAATTAGAAAATAAATAATGACATCTAAATCGAGTATATTTCACGTATTTTGTCAAATAGAATTTGAATATTCATTTATTTAAATTTCAGATAGTTAAAAAAATTATTTGTGCACTATTAAAATTATAATTCGAAGTTAAATTAAGAATTTTATTTATGTACTAAATCAAATTTATTTAAATATTATATACATTAAAATAATATAATACGATCTAATATAATACAATACTACTCTTAAAATAATATTTCCCCCGTCTCACAATAATTGAATTTTTTAAATTTTTTTCAAGGTTCAAAATAGTTGAATTTTTTAAAATACAAGATGAATGTTTGAAACTTTTTTCATATTTGCCCTTGCATTAATTGAACTTTTATATTTTCTAGAAAATCAATTACACTATGTATTTATGATTTTATGAAGTACAATAGTGGAAAGTAGGATGTAAAGTTTGTTTTTAAATATTTTTCTTAATATATATGTACTACTTTATAAATTTAGTTAATATGAGACAGGGAGAGTACGTAATAACTATCTTAAGAGAGTTTATTAGGCCTGAGATTCTTGGAAATTGGAATCTTTTTTTTTATTAGTTACAAGTACTAATTACAATCAATTTCTTTCCTAGTATTTCACACTCAAATCTATATACATTAATCAAGACATTGGCTGTCTATTTCTCAGCTCTGTCAAAATATTAATTTATTTTAAAAGGTCATGAAATTAATTATGTGGGCACCAACAAGTCACAACAAAGTGATATATTTATGTGGTTAAATTTATCAATAAATTTTATTTAAATATTTAAATTTAAGGATAAATATATTTGAATAGATGATAAAGTTTTATTCTTTTTAGAAAATTTTTACGCAAATTATTAAAAAATTAAAATCTACACATATTCTCAAGCATTGATTATACAAATATATAAATCAGATAAAATGTGTTATTTTATTTAATTATATACATAATTAATTTAAATTGAATTTTTTTTAGAATTTAGAATTTACAGATGTTAATTCATATTTTTGTTTAAAATAGTTTAAATTTTAACAATTTTCTTTGTCCACTTTTACTTGTCCACGCTATATAAAAAGTGCATGTTTATTTTAGCTTGTCAAGTTTTAAAAATTAAGAAATAATTTATTATTTAGTTTCAGTTTATCTTTAGTATTCATTACATAGTCATTTTGCAAATCATTTTCAACACATTACAACGACATACCTAATAAACTTATTATATTCCAAAGTGTTAAACTTATTATATACTAGTAAACATAGCTCGGGCGTTGCCCGATCGAATAAATATATTTGATTATTTTTACACTCTTATTTGCACAATTGAATTTAAATTTAAAATACGATATTTTACTTATTTTAATTTATTTGTGTGCGGATGACAAAGGCATTTTAGGGTCAAGTGGATAGATGACATTTTTGTACAATTTTTAATAGTTCAATGATATTTCAGGTCCTTTTTTGTTACATAAGGGATAAAAATTATTGTATTACTAAAATTCACCAATTTATCCTGTTCTTTTGTTTGTAGTGCTTTACTCGTGTTTTTCATTTGCCTTTTTGGTATTTCACTTTTCCTAGAAGTGAAAGAGACGACATTGAATTTTCCTTCTCATCCGTCTTTTGTTGGAGTTTGGAGGTCTTTATTGCTTGTTAGTGGCACCAGCTGGATTTTGCCTCCTCGAAACTTATGCAGTGTGGAGTTTTAGTGACGTTTTTAGAGGTTTTTGGAGGATGTTCGGATGACGTTTTGGAAGGGGGGGGGGGGATTTGGAGGTGATTTAGGTGGAGTTGTTGAGGGAATTTTAGTGACGTTTTTAGAGGTTTTTGGGAAGCTGTTTGGATGACATTTTTTTGGTGGGGGGTGGGGTTGGAGGTGATTTTGGTGGGGTTGTTGAGAAAATTTTGAGATGGCGATATCGTCTTTCAGGCGCAATTTGGAGTTTTTTTGTTGGCTGATCGGAGCTGCAATGGTATGTTGGGTGTGGCGGGGGGGGGGGGGGGTTCTTGACACGGGGTTGGGGGTG